>ML361358.1:0-25191 GCA_005239505.1 Nicotiana paniculata
TGTTCGTTACTTCCGTGACTGCTGCGAGGTTAGCTAGTGCATCTGCTTCTGCATTTTCCTCTCGAGGTATTTGCATTACCTTCCATGTTTTGAATTGTCTCACGAGCTCTCGTGTTTTTTCGAGATACTGTTGCATTCTAGTCTGTCGAGCGATGTAAGTCCCTTGTATCTGATTTACTACCAGTTGGGAGTCACTGTTGATCACAATTTGCTCGATGGAGAGCTCCCGTGCGAGTTCAAGCCTTGCAATAACAGCTTCGTACTCTGCTTCATTGTTAGTTATAGGATAACACTTGATAGCTTGTCGTGTCTTTTCACCCGTGGGTGATATTAAGACTATGCCTAAGTCGGCNAATTCCTATTTATGCAGAATATTTCTTAAAGGATATAAGCTCACAATGGTAATTGGGTGGCATTGAAAATAGGGTCGTAATTTTCTAGATGCCATTATTAAAGTTAAGGCTAACTTTTCCAGATGTGGATATCTAATCTCAGCATCTAGCAAAGTTTTACTTACATAATAGATATGTGATTGTTTACCTTTTTCTTCTCTTACCAATACTGCTCTTACAACAATTTCTGAGACAGCCAGGTAGATGTACAATCTCTCCCTTCTTTTGGCTTTGAAAGCAATGGTGGTTTCGATAGATAAATCTTCAGATTCTTGAGGGTTTACTGCCATTCTTCAGTCCATTCGAACTGATTCTTCTTTTTGAGAACTGAGAAGAATTTACAACTTTTTTCGGAAGATTTAGAAATAAACCTACCCAAAGCTGTTATTCTCCCTGTCAGTCTTTGAAATTCTTTTTTATTTGTTAAAATATCAGGTATTTCCTCTATAGCTTTAATTTGAGCGGGATTTACCTCTATTCCTCTGTTTGATACAAGGAAACCCAAAANNATCTGCTCAGGCTTTTTTTCAGATAATGGAACAACTTCGAGCTCCTCCGTAGTTGCTTTGATGTGCTCATCTTCCTCCGTTTCACGAATGACGTGCGGTCTGGAATATGCATTTGTGTGGTATAGTACACCTTCCGTGGTAACTTGATTCTCCTTCTCGTAAGTATTTTCTTTCGTACCTGTTTTAGCAATAATACCTTCCGTACCTATTTGGGTAGTAATTTCTACCATGCATGTTTGTGTTGCGTTACCTGCTTGGGAGATTCCCTTATCTCGTAATTCTTCCACCTCTATTTTTTTGTTATAGTGTACCATAGAGTTTATATTTCTTGTGGTCTGT
This sequence comes from Nicotiana paniculata, assembly GCA_005239505.1. Classification (NCBI taxonomy): domain Eukaryota; kingdom Viridiplantae; phylum Streptophyta; class Magnoliopsida; order Solanales; family Solanaceae; genus Nicotiana; species Nicotiana paniculata. Next base: position 1,241 of record ML361358.1, read on the forward strand.
TGATCTCCTTTGATTTGTTGAATCCCTCATTCAGAGGGGACTTTAATTACCTGATGCAACGTGGAGGGTATCGCTTTCATTTCGTGGATCCATGGCCTTCCCATGATCACGTTATAAGCCATGTCAGTATCGATGACTTGGAACCTGGCACTTTTGATCACCCCCTCAGCATAAGTGCTAAGCTCAATCTCTCCTTTTGTTATAACCGTAGAATTATCAAACCCTGATATGGCTCGTGCCTTTGGGATTACTTGATTCCCAGTAGCATTTCTTCCACGACTCTTAGCAAAATGATATTGACTGAACTGCCTGGATCAGTCAACACTCTTTTTACGTTAGTGTCATGAATAAGTACAGATATTACCAGAGCATCGTTGTGCGGAAGCATTAATCCGTCGATATCTGCATCATCGAAGGTTATATCATCTTCTTCCATATTTTCACGAGCCTGTTTCCCATGTGAAATTGTGAATTTTGTGGGTTTTTTTGCAAATCACTCCGTTTACTTCTTCACCCCGTGTATCACGTTGACGGTTCGTTTTGGAGATGGAGGCTTTGGGGGCTCCTATATGTTCCTCATATGTGCATGTTTACCTTTATCACTAAATAATTATTTTAAATAGCCTTGTTTCAATAAATTTTCTACTTCACCTTGTAAAAATCTCCAATCCGCAGTTTTGTGCCCATGATCATTGTGGAATTCACACCAATGATCTGGGTTCCTTCTACTTGGATTTGACCGCATCTCTTTGGGCCACTTAACCTTGTCTCCCATATTCCTCAATATTGAGACAAGTTCAGTAGTACTTATATTAAAGGTATGATCCCCAATTTGAGTATTACCTTTAGGCCGCTCATCTCGATCTTTTCTGTATCTAGATGAGGATGAGACTACATCTCTTGCTTGTGATCTATAGTCCGACCTAGTATTTTCGAACCTAGGGCGAATACCGCGTCCCGAGGGTCCTAAGTAAGGATCGTACCTGTTTTTACCTGATCTTCTATTTAATTCTGGACGTCTGGATCTGGAATGATCTTCATCTCTAGAACGAGCAATGATATCTTCTTCTATTCTGAGTTTAGTATTGTACCTATTATATACATCGTTCCATGTTGTAGCGGGGAATTCTCTTAGACTTTCCTTAATTCGTCTCGTGGCTTCTGAGCTTTTATCCTTTAGGTTTCTTGCAAATGCCATGGCTGCCCAATTATCAGGCACCCTGGGTAACTGCATTCTTTCTTGTTGAAACCTGTCTACAAACTCACGGAGTAGTTTCGTGTCTCTTTGTTTTATTTTGAATATGTCTTCCATTCTATTCTCAACTTTTTGTGCACCAGAGTGTGCTTTTATGAACGAATCTACAAGCTCAGTAAAAGAGTCAATAGAATTTTCTGGGAGAAGAGAATGTCAGGTTAGGACCCCTTTGGTAAGTGTTTCCCCAAATTTTTTGACTAGGACTGATTCAATCTCTTGTTTTGTTAAGTCGTTGCCTTTTACCCCAGTAGTGAAAGCAGTCACATGGTCACGTGGGTCAGTTGTTCCATCATATTTGGGAACGTCAGGCATTTTAAACTTCTTGGGTATAGGCAAGGGTGTCGCACTTGGCTTCCAAGGTTGTTGAGAATATCTATCAACATCAATGCCTTTGACGACAGGTGGTACTCCAGGAATTTGTTCGATGCGATCGTTCTGCTCCATCATCTGTTTCTGCATTGTTAGGAGTAAATTTTGTAATTCAAACTTATTAGATATACCTGGTCTTGTTTCGAGAGATTCATTAGGAGTATCTCCTCTTCCTGAGTTTGCCAACCCAGATTGAGGATTTTCCATGGTGATGGTGTTTGGCGTCTGCGGTGTAGGTAACGTTGCCGATAATCCTCTCGCAAATTCTTGCAAAGCTTGGCTCACATACTCTGCAATCATTTGCTTTACACGATCTTGTTCCACAGTTTGATCATTATCACCGTTGTTGTTATTGGATCTTTCTGGGGATTGTTCTCTTGAACCACGTGGGGTTCCTGAAGGCGATGGAACTGGGGTTCCACTCCTTTGCTGGTTGTTGTCGTTGGAGTTTGACATAGTTTAGAGGATATCACTTGAAAAGCAAACCAAAATTATCAGATTCCCGGTAACGGAACTAATTTGTTTAACCAAAGAATTAGACCCTTTGACTAAAGCTTATTTTTAAGATGAATATGGGTTACTGATAATCAAAGAAATGGAGAAAAATGAATAATAGATAATATTGCAGAAATATAGAAAATCGAAGTCAATTATATTCGAGAATCAGATGCCTTTACAAGATGTATTCCCCTCCCTTATATAGGAGATTTTTATAACGTACAACTCTTGCTATGGTTGCTCATTAATGACTAATTATGACATTAATGAGGTGTTACAAATGATAACGGTAATTGGGGTACGGTTACATAACGTTCGAGTAATCAATTATGGGTCTTTGAATCTGCCCGTAGCTTTGTCTAGATTCATTCCTCTCTCCTATTTTTATCAAGTTGAGTTTCCCGTGGATGATAAGTTCGAGGGTTACTGAATCGTACCTCTTTGTACCGTACCTCTTCAAAGGATCACATCCAGTTGTCGCGTTTTCCTATGTCCACGTGACTGGCTGAGTTGTCAAAAGCTGGATTACGTGTGAAACTCTTTTTTTACCAATACAACTAGGTTCCCTTAGGTTTCACGAGTCATGATCAAGTCTAGTAGAGTCTTGCGAATTGGTACGGAGACGTCTGTACTTATCTTCGAGAGGCTACAGGGCTGTTAGGAGTACTTCCCTTCTTGATTCCTCATCGTGCGGTTTGATTTCCTTTAAGGCTTATGCCTACGTTCCTTCTTACTCAATCTTACACGTCGCGAAGCGCTTGCTATGAATTGGGAAATTGAGGAATTATAATGGTACTACAGGTGTAGTGCGTAATGTTTGTCTGTGCATAGTTGGTTGGGACTATTGTCATTGCTCGGCGGAAGGATGTTATGTTGTTTCAACTTAGTAGTTTTGTTTCTGAGAGCTTTGAGGCTATGCTCAGGTTGTTATGATGCTTACGATTGGTTATCGCACGGTATTGATATGATAATAGGATGTTTTCCCATATGTCGGGGAATTGAATGACTTGATAGGAGTTCTACTCGGAGCGTGATTCCGAGATTTCAGTATTTTATTGGGCGGAGGAAAGACAATTGGACTATAAATGATCAGGTTCGGCTTGATAGAGTAATGAGACTGGGTGTTTCCAAGTGAGGTGGAATCTTCATCTATGATGTGGCATCGTCGTCTTTGATCGAATAGGATGTGTTAAGTTCGTCGGTGCTATGGTTTCTTCGATTGCATTGGGTCAGAGTAATGTGAAGTAGTATTGAAGAAGCGGCTGTCAGAGATCGTGGTGTGCGGTGATTCAGGATTGAATAAGTATTTCTAATGTAGGCGGCTCGAGGAAGATGATATTCAGAGAGTTTTGAAGTAGTGGTGGTCTGCTGGTTTGAGTGCTACAGAGAATGATATTTATTTGAGGCAATAACTGGGCAGCATACAATGAGGAAAGGCACGTGGGAAATGTCAGGCAATGGTTAAATTTCTAGGAGGCCAGGTGTAAGAAGCGGGAGTCGAGGGGTTGCTTAAAGGAGTGAGTTTGACCAAAGTGGGAGAGTGGCAGCGTAGCATATGAGTTCTGTGGTAAGATAGCTACACATCTTGAGGAGAAGTTTGGAGAAATTTGAGAATTTTAGTGGACAGTAATTGGGTCCACGGGCTTAAATTGAAATATTGGCTATTTCAGCGGAAGATTGGATACAACAGAGAGGAGTTGTTCGATATGAAGAAGGATGCAGCATAGCTGTGGATTAGAAGATATTATCGCGCAATAGTAGATGTCCATGAGGAGCGAACGGACTGGTAAAGTTGGTAAATGAGAACGGGTGTAGGATGGGGTATTGATGTCATAGAGATTGTGCAGTACAGCGTCATTAGAAGATGTCAGTTGGTAATTTCACATGTGGGTTATCTCCTGTGAGCGGGTCAGTGGTTGCGTGGCTGGCGAAGTTTCTACGAGGAATTCTATTGACCATCCAGTAAGAGATCGAATATGCGAATGATGCTAGAGACTCAGAGTGCTTGTGAAATGCTAACGGAGGGATTTCAAGGAATTTGGAAAGTTCGTTATGCAGGATCATGTCAACAATGAAGGAAGATTCTTGGTGAGTTCCAGATTTGTGTAATAGCGGTTTCAGGCCAAGTGGGAGAGTTCCACCGCTACGATTGGGATGCATGGTTAACTACTGGAAAAAATTCTGGTTATCGGCATATTTTTGGGTTATTACAGCTAAGGGAAGAAGACAGGAGTGGTAAGTGAGCGTAAGATTTGATAAATGTGTGCAAAGGTTGGCCTTATTGAATCAGGTTTATGCTTTGGAAAGATTCAGTATTTATGCTTGGTACAGTGGTAATTTGCAAGGGAAGGGATTCAGTCGGATGCTTTATCAAGATGGATGTTCAGGTGCCATCGAAGCCGTAGAGTTGATTATATTTGGGACCAAGCCAGAGTGGGTGACTCTCAACAATGGTTCCAATGAATTCAAAGGGTTAAGAATGCGGTGTTTAAGGGTTCCAAGCCCACAGCGGTTAAGAATTTGGCTTTTTGCAGCAGACCGCGATAGGAGGCTCGGAGTGTTCCATGTTATCTCCGGCTTGCGATGCAGCGTTGGAGGGTATGAGATGACCCGCGGAATTTGAGACAGCGTGGTCTCGTGATATAAAGTCACTCGAAAGGAGAGTGGACTTGGGTTCACAATGTTTTAGGATGAGGCTATCGTTACTTCTAAGTCAAGTAAAGGATAAATTGGAAGGAAATAGATTGGTTAGCCATGGTTGAAATGGCACATGTACGGCAGTGATCAGTTCTTTCAGCGTGATTAAGTTATGCATGTGATTTGTGTCGGTATGTGCGAGGATTGTCGGTCGCCGTGATAGATTTTGTTTGGAAGCATTCAAGCATTATGGCCTGTCATGGGTGGGCGGATCCCGGAAGGATTATGGCGGTATGGACTACTACTTAAGGATTTGCATGTATTGTGATTGTGGGAATTCACTCGTGTGTTGTGGTGGTTCTCTTGAATTGAGGTAGGTAAAAGGTTTATACATGATGAAGTGTTCACCCTATTAGTGGTTCAGGAGTTATGATGGAATTCTTGCGCTATCTTATATTGGCATGTTAGGTGCGGTAAGCAGTATGTAACTGGAAGTAAGGATCGAGGTTGCGGTTCGGTGTTGACAAGAATGCCATGAGATAGAATGAGCAATAAAAAGGGGTTTGAATGTTTAGAGTAAGTTGGTATTGTCTTCAGTATCACCGGAGATCGGTGTTTGGTGAAAGGGGCTTGCATCCTGGTTATGGGTTCTTGAATTGTTTTACAGTGTTAGTGTGGTCGGTGGTATGGATGTGCAGACTTGTTACCTTGTGTGGAAGGACGTGGGAGCATAACCACGGGAAGATCGTATGAGTGTGACATGTAGTCACTTAATGGATTGAAGATGTGGACCAAGTATAAAGAGGTGTAATATTGCTTATTTGAGAATTTATGCCTGGAGGGCGCTCGGTTCATTTTGTTGTGGATTGTGGGATGTTTGTCCCGGCTATGACGGTTGTTCTTGTGTGTTATGAGAAAAGTGGTGTATTATGAACCCAGGTAAAGTTATTAGCCTAGTTCGGTACGAGCAGGGTAGACTCGATGTTTGTGTATGGATTTAAATATGATTATGGGCTCCATATGAGTCAGGAGTGTTCATTTCGGTATAGCGCTTTTCATGGAAAGGTATTAGAACATCAGATGTTGTTCCGTCTTTGTTCATCTCATGTAATATTCTGTTGTGCCGTGTGAGTTGGGAAACGACTTGATAATTTCCTATGTGTTGAGTTTCCGTGTAGTGATGAGGTTATGTGAGCAAGAGAGCTCTTGAGATTCAGAGTATATATATCGCACCCTAGTTGTGCACGAGTTTTGTAGCGTATGGCTCTATCAGTCTCCCCAGGATGGTATTATGCACTTAGCGTGCTTGTGACCGATATTCGATATTTGGTGATAATGAGCAATTTAGCTCGGTGTGTATCTCCTTATGTGAATTTTATGTGTGGATCGGGTGGCACGCTGCCACGGGTATGTTTCTTGGATCGGGTTGCACGCCGCAACGGTGTGATGTTGAGTACGGTTCCCTATATTTATTTTTCTCTGTGTTTAGCTTTCTATTTTCTGAGGAAAGTTCATTTTAGCTGCGTGAGTTGAGTAGTCCCTTCCTGAGTCATTTCCTTATGTATCATGTTTGAGTTGAGGCCTATTGGCGCATTGCGGCATCGTGTGAGACTGTTGGTCATGTTTGGGGTGACTTATTGCCTGAGCAGTTCATACTGGGTGAGACGAGATTATTGGATCAGGGATCAGCGCGATAAGATTATGTGAGGTACATTAAATAAAAATTACCATTATTTGGTTGGTAATGAGGTGATGATTCTAGACAAGAGGAGAGATTTGATAGTTGGTTAACTCTGCAGTTGGTTGTAAATTTCTACACATCTCCTCCATTGTGGTGGTATCGTAAGCGTTATAGAAGGACCTATATATATGTCATGAGGTGCATTGGGAGCATTAGATTCGTGGAATATTGGCTATTAAGGTTCAAGGAATGTCATTGTGGTTAGGTGATGAATTATGCGGTGCATGGTGCTAATTCAGCAAATGTATGCAGTCGTGTTCTAGTGCATCGTGTGGTAGTTGATACGGTGTTCATATATTGAAAACAGCCCTGGCAGAGACTTTTGAGTGTTGAAATTGGGTTCTAAGCTTATCGTATGGATAAAGGAGGATATCGTCAGATTTGATCGAGCTAATGAGCTCAACTGAGTGGTAGCAGCACAGGTAGGTGCACTAAGTATTAAACAATGAATTTGGGCAATTCCAGAGCAGTTCGTGGCACGTTCGAGGACGACCGTATGTTTAAGTGGGAGAGAATGTAAGAACCCGACCGGTCGTTTTGAGATCTAGCGCGTCGTTCAGCGGTTTGAGGACATGAGCAGCTTCGTTTCAGGTATTATGACAAGTAAGCGTGGTCGGAGTCGAATTTCAGGAAGTTCAGAGTCAATTTGGAAAGAAAATTCTCATTTCGGAAGCCTTAAATTGGAAGAATTGACTAAGATTGGATTTTTGAGTAAACGACCTCAGAATCAGGGTTTGAAGATTCCAGCAGGTTCGTATGACGATTTCACACTTGGACGTATGTTCGGATCGGGTTTTGGATAACCCGGGAGCGTTTTGGCGTATATTGTGGAAGTTAGCATTTTAGAAGAAATTTCATAAGTCTGGGTTGAAGTGCATTTCAGTGATATTGATGTCCGTTTGGGATACCGAGTCTGGGAATAGCTCTGTATGGTGATTCTGGAGTTGGGAGCACGATCGGAAGTGAATTTAGAGGTCCGTAGGTCATTTTGAAGTCATTTGGCTAAAGATAGAAATTTGAAGGTTTTTGAGAAATCCGACCGGAAGTGGAAATTTTTACATCGGGGTCGGAATGCGATTCCGAAAGTTGGAGCAGGTTCGTACTGTTGAATGTGACTTGTGTGCAAATTTGGGGTCAATCGGACGTGAATTGATAGGTTTCGGAATCAAATATAGAAGTTTGAAGTTCTAAGTTCATTAATTTTGAATCGGGTTGCGATTTGTGATTTCAATATTGTTTGATGTGATTTCGAGGCTCGACTAAGTTCGAATGAGGTATTAGACTGGTTGGTAGGTTCGGTTGAGGTCCCGGGGGCCTCGGGCGTGTTTCGGATGCTCAACGGGTCGATTCTTGCCTTGTGAGGATTGCTGGTTTTTCTGGTGTGAGAGCAGCAGATATTTACACAATACGATCGCATGAGAGGGTCTGCGATCGCATAGTGCAATTTGGAAGGCTGCTGGATTTTGGCTTATGCGATCGCAGGTAAGAGTATGCGATCGCACAATGCAATGGGGGGCTGATGGTTCTTGTCTTATGCGATCGCATCCGGAGGAACAGAAATGAACAGAAGAGGAAATATGGGGGTTGTTGTTTTGGCCTATGCGAACGCAAGTATAGGGATGCGATCGCAAAGAGGAAATTAAGGAGGCAGCAAGTTTGGCCTATGCAATCGCGAAGGGTTTCATGTGATCGCATAGAGGGGTCAGAACTGGGCAGTGCAGTATTTTAAAAATGGGAAATTTGGTCATTCTTCTCCTATTTTCATTCAGTATGGGCGATTCTGGAGAGCTTCAAGGGGATATTTTCTTCAAGCATCACAAGGTAAGGTGTTCCAATTCATTTCAAGTTAAATACATGGTTTAGGTACGAATTTAAGTATGGGAATTTGTGGAAAATTATGGGATTTGGAAGAAAACCTAGAACTTGTATTTATGGATTTTACCCACGCATTTGAGCATAAAATTAGAGTAATTATATATTTGAGTCAGTAAGGCTATGTGTAGAGTTTATCTTCGAGAAATTTTGGAATCCGGGCACGTGGGCCCAAGGGAAATTTGGTCAAATTTTCGAGCGGAGATGGGAATTTATATAATTTGAATTGTTACAAGTATTAGAGTATATTTTCATTGGTTTTCCCATTATTTGGCTAGTTTTGGGGCGTTGTGCATTGATTTGGGTCATCGGAAGGGCTTAGAAGGGCTTGGGAGCCGATTATGGAACTCCGGAGTGAGGTAAGTCTCTTTTCTAACCTTGTGAGGGGGAATTTTCCCCATAGTGAACTAATCGAATATGTGCTACAATTTGTGGGGGGCTACGTACGCACGAGGTGACGGGAGTCCGTGCGTAGCTACTATCATGCTTGTGTCTGGGTAGTCTAGGACCCACTAGCATGCTTTACTTGTTGTACTTGTAATTTTTGCTAATAAAATTAGACCGTAAAATTATCGAATTAATAACTGAATACCTAAGAAGGTTAAAGTTTATTTTCTTAATCATCTAGAAAGGGAATTGATTTTCCTTGGATAATTGTTTTCCTGATCAAGCATGTTTTTTACTTGCTGTACTTGTAGCCTTACTGATAAATCTATAATATTTAAAACCTTATCGAACTTGGCAAATGAATTTCCAGAAAAGATTTAAATACTATCACCGAGTCCATTAAAAAGAGAATTTTATCACTTCCTTGAGTAATTGTTTTCCTGATAAAATGTGAATTTAATGTGTGAATATGTGTATCTATGAGCACCTGAGTCGCATGTATGATTCGCGAGCAGGGTAACTCTATTATTATATATGACCGCGTCGCATGATCGATTCGCGATAATAGATGCATCTATGGTTCGAGTCGTTCGATAGTGCACATTTTATTATCGTTGGTTCACGTCGTTCGACCCTCGGCATTGCCTGCGCATGATATTTGTTGCATACTTTTTTGTGATTTTAACTGTTTACTAGCCTGGAACTAGAAATTGTCAACTGAAATGACGAATACTTAAATTTGTAAATATGGAAGAAGTTGTTATTTCCTATCACCATCTGTAAATTACCTATGATATCCATGCTTAGTGCCACCCTTGATTTTATTAAATTGACCTCTAGCAAGTGTCAAATTCGACCTCTCGTCACTACCTCTTCGAGGTTAGGCGGGATACTTACTGAGTACACGTTGTTTTCGTACTCATGCTAAATTTGTTGTGCATTTTTATTGCACAGGTACATTCATAGCTAGTGGCTTTGCTTGACGCAGTGATGTGGCTGACTTGGAGACTTAAACGAGATGCACCATCCGGAGACGACCCGCAGCCGGCAGAGTCTCCCTCAGACGTATTGTATTTCATTTTAAATTCCTTGTCCAGTTTGTATTCCGGGCAAGCATTGTAGTACATGTATAATTCTTAGATAATTGCTCATGCACTTGTGACACCGGGTTCTGGGATGAGTTTGGGATGTATTTTATTAAATGGATTGTTAAACCATCGTTACTTATTTAGCGGATTTTATTCAATTATTATGTAATAAAATGTAAAGTATCAAATTTCAAAAAGCTAAAATAGGAATCTAATTCAACTATTTAATGATTGGCTTGCCTGACAGTGGTGTCTGGCGCTATCACGACCTTAATGGATTTTGGGTCGTGACATTTTCGACCATCTTTTCTTTCCTTTTGAACTAGGGTTTGAGATTTTCCCTTATTCTTTACTGATTCTTGATTGATACTCTTCCTTTTCTCGTGTTTGACTAATATTTTCCTTATTTCTGTTCAACCCACCGTGTTCCCTATTTTTTAACTTTTATTTGCCGTAAGAACTGACTCTAATAGATTTCGTGTGATATTTTCCTTATTGTCTGTTTAATCTATCGTATTCCTTTATTTTAAGTGTTATTCGCATGTTATTTTATTCTCTGTTAATTTATTGAACTCCCTTGTTTTATGTATTATTTACTCCAAAAATCGATTCTAATTGATTCTAGTATATGTTTCCTTATTTTGTGTTTAATGTTTGTCGTGTTTCCTATTTTATGTATGAAATATGCTGCTATATAAACCCCTCTCATGAAACCCCTTAGATAAATTTTTTAATCCCAATCATTGATGTTGTTTTCACTACTCTCTTCTCACTCACTCACTGTTACACTTGAACTCTCTAAAACTATTGAATAACCGCCTCCAGTGCAAGCACTGCTCGGAGCTCATTCTTGAGGCTCTTGTGAACTCTGAAGCATCGGGGATTTGGGGTTTTTGCTATTACACTCTTCACTCTTTTGATTCTGATACTGGTTAGTGTTTAAACCCTCGCAATGTTTAATTTCTTTCCTTCTTTCTGCATATGTATCTGAACTTGTATGAGCATGATTCAACTATGATAATGTTCAATTTAATGTCATTCTGTGTTAGTTGAACGTATGGGAACAGTCTACTGTTTGTGGTATGCTTCACTATGATTTGCACTCTGTGATCTCTTATCTCCTAAGACTGGTTATATACCCTGTAGCATCTTAACATGTTTAATTTTGGACTTCAATATCAGTCCACTTAAACATGAGTCTGACTATTGTGGTTGTATGTTGTTTCTGCATATTGTGTTTAGATAATACCCTAACTCTATGGAGATCCCCCTTTTTACTTGAATGAACTTTTTACTAAGTCTTGTGTATAGTGGAATACTCTTTAATGCTGCCTTAAAATCTGTTCTAAACTTGTTTCATGCCATTCTGGTTTTCTAAAAGACAAACACTCTATTTTTTTTGTTAACTAGGACCTTATGCCTATGCTAAAATGTTTTCAGTATGCCTTGGTTCATTTGCTATTCTCTCCTTTCTATGATTATCAATATATGTATCCCTCCATTATGTCCAAGTATTGATTAATATGGCATTAGGTTAGACTTAACTTAATTTGGACCCTTAAATGTCAACGAGTGCAACCTATGTTTGCAAACCTGTTTCTTCTCCTAACTCCTATGATGACTGTTTATGTGGTACTTTGGCTATGTGAACCTGGCTGAATTTGCTGGTCTACTTGACCAGATGTGATGTATGTTCATTCTGGGAATTTCTGTCCATTCTCCCTACTTGTTACTGTGGTATTCTGAATTCCTATTCTTAGTAGGCTGAAAGCCAAGGCTACCTAGGTTCGTTGTTGGCCTCCCTAGTGTGAGCACTGCTCGGGGTCTAGTTGAGGCCCGTGTGAACTCTGACATACTATGGAATTGGCCCTAGTCATTCCTTTAACCTCCCAAACTTCCCCTAATACTCTCCTTCCCAATCATGTATTGTGTTCTATATCGTTTGTTCCAAGTGGTGCAACACTTGATGATGTGGTCATTGAAAGGGTTCTGGACTCTTCCCTATGGACCTTTGATCGTGTGGTATGCTATGTCAGAAGTGTTGAAGGCCCAGTAAGGCTGGGTATTTAGTTGTTTTATTTGGTCTTGTTGTAGGCCTGTCTATTGTCATGTAATATTACTACTTTACTTATCAATGTGGGTCTATAATAATATCTTTGTATAAACAATTGGGGTGCTAGTAAAAGGGGATAGGGTAGATTCTAACATTAATATGCGATGGGTAGATAACGTGCCTATAGGATTGAATGATGCACTTGCTTTATGTTGTCCGTTCTCTATGCACACAATAGAAAGCATGCCATTAGGAAAAGCACACACTTGCACTACTTGATTATTAGCATGCATGAACTCAAATGCCTCAATATCTTTGTTGCTATATGTTGTGAAAGAAACTGCTCGTAGGAAATAAATATCATGGGACTCCCCTCTAATTCTTATTACTGCAGCATATCCCTTAGAGTTCATGCCTATAGGACTCTAATCATGTCATTTGTTCTTACATTGCATTGTTCATCTAGAAAACCTGCCTATAAGGTTTAACAATAAAATCAGGTTCCCAAAGTTAATCGTTAGAAGTCTTGCCTATAGGATGTCACTGTTTCCTTAATAACTGGTAATGACGCTCTTTTAACATTGTTCATCGCTCGCTTAGGCCATTATCAAGCGTATGAGTAATTCTGAGTTTCTACTCCCTCTATTACATAAGTCACCTAGGCGCAATATCTATAGGACTAATAACTGAGGAATTTGCCTTCTCAATAATCAGTGTGTAACGACCTGTGCAACCCTGTATATAAATCTCGCTGGTTCCTGAAACTGCTTGCGTGCCTTGATGCCTATCACCTAGAAATCATGCCTATAAGGAGTTAAGTTCCTTAATCTCAAACTGCCTAACAGAAAAATCTTCTTCGTGTGCATTTGCTTTCTAATTGTGGAGGCTAACTTGAGCCTTTAACTGCCTATATGTGAAGTCCAACATGTTTGGTATGTCGCCTAGTTTTGACATTTTCTTAGCAGCCTAAGTAAAGTCTAGAACCACCCAAAATAGAGGTCCAACGCCTCCTGGACCATAGGTATGGGATGGGAAGTGCACGCATAAGACACGACTTATAATTGAATTAGTGTGCTTTAGGTAACAACTTAAAGATAGTAATCGGGTAGCAGGAGATGATAGTCTGTGCCCGCTGAATAATACGAGTAACACCCCATCTCGAGGAAGTTATGAAGTATTATTTATGTTGCACGAGGTGATCCTTTAGGCTAAAAAACTTAGGACCCCCCAATATTATTTCCCTTTTATTTTGAATCATGTGTTTGTACTCATTTACTCAAAGTCTTTTAATAATAAAATTTCTTAAACTTTTGCTCTCTATACCTTTGTTTATTCGACTAATTCATATAATTCAAGTTCGGTCGGGATCCACAGTTGTGGACCTCGAAGAGTGCCTAACACCTTCTCTTCGAGGTAATTTCGATCCCTTACCCGATCTTTGGTGATGTAGACTAGTTAAATCAGAGTCATTTGCAAATAGGTACCCTAACGCACCTTAAAAATCGTTAGGTGGCGACTCTCCTCTTTTTATACCTCCTTAAAAGAGTTGTCACATGTCGAAATCTGATTTCGCGAGAAAAAGGGGCACGACAATAACTTTACCATGCACATACTTGGGGTTGATCCCACATCATCCTATTTCAACTAGGCCTGACCACACCACACAACTGAATATCATTACTCCATCCTTTGTCAGTAACCACAATATCCAATTTCCAACATCCGGAATTACTACAAGACCCGAACTTCACATATACACACTGTATAAGTATTAACAAGATTTATCAAGCCATAACCATGACCCACGACACAATCACAGGATATACCACACAACTCAAATACTCATAGTGATAACTTCCGACCGCAATAGCTACTCGATAACCAACTTGACACCGGTAACGAATCTCATATAAACTAAAATATTGTTCTGAACCTTTGTACACTGCCAATGATGAAAGAAACACGCAGAAACTCATAACCACTTTCAGACCAACAAGTCATGGAACTCTCCCTCCTTCGACAAGAACTATAGTCGATTTCTAAGACGACTCCCGATATTATCCTTCCAGCTTTGCTGTAATCAATTACGATAGTATCTATTCTAGGTCCAATGACCTCATCTCATCCAACACAATCATTCTAGTGACATGCCACATCAACACAATCAAAAGCCACAACCTGTGCAATCCGTGCACCAATAAGAAACAATCCAAATGTACTCAAATCATGAAAAAAATGACTCAAACGAGAGAATTGTCCCGCAAGCTTAACAAGTACTGCCACAACGAAATACTGAAAATCTATCACACCCCCTAGGACCATCATACGAATCTAACATAAAGGTTCATACCTCAGTATAATTTCGCTGCAATGCGTTCCCCATCCAAACACGGATCCATGGCATATACCTCAAGCCACCCTGTTCAAAATCAATAACCACGTGCAATTCGACATCAAGTACTCAAAGTGCATTACCATAAACACGGAGAGGCAAATGACACAATCCCATACAAACCCCGAAAGATCATAGATACGCCATCAATCATGCAATACTTAAATACTCATCTCGCTCAAATTCCGTTATAAAGCCCCAATAGAACCGCACCATGTGTGCTTATAACCCACAATTCACAACTCCTCGTAGCATAGAAGAGTAACCTACAGGTCATTTCAGAACATGAATAAGCTCAACAACAACCAAATGGCACATCCCTCAGCAATAGCAGTATGGAGCCAACCAATCCGACTCGGAGTAGAATACACATCCTAATTGGGCCTACCAATGGACCCTAAATCAGCTCTAGTCACGCACAAATAGATAAATAACCCCCTGATGTTCCACTATGGATGAATCATAACACATACTATCTTCTGGCTAGCTTCGGCCACGACTTCACAGTCCACAACCATGATATAATCTGCTCCTGAGAACTCCGTCTCCAAATCCATAGAACACACTAATCACTATACCTGATCCCATCTCTACCGCCCGAATGTCTAACATATCTCTCATACATGATCATCTCATGAGGAATACTTCTATAATTCTTCTATGCCACACAGCAAATTTTGAATATCAGCAGTTGATCAACTAGGAGTGTCCCAATACCTATGAATTATCCATAAATCAAAACACATTGCCCCTTCTGAAATGTATACTTTCATCCAGCCATACCAAATAGTAATATCATTCACCTAGTCATCTGAAACCGTCTATGATGCCCAAGAATACATCGTGACCTTGCTCATGCAAATCTTAACCCCACACAACACACCGCATATACCATGCATCGTATGAAAAGTACGAAAATCTTATAATCCACTCTAAGTCATAGTAAACTACATACTCAACCAGTTAGAAACATTCCATTAGATCTCATCCAGGAGAAAATCCCTATTTGCAACATGTTCCACACACCGGTAGGAAATATACCCCTCGAACCATGGTAGTAACCATTGAAAACTATTTGAAAATAATTTGCACATAATCAAGTCATCAGAACTAAAGCTCTCTATTTCAATCAAGCCACGCAAGCTGCAAACACCCAAGAGCATTGCCACGAAGCACCTGTAGAAACCCACCTGCTTTATATCCATTATTGTGCTGATCCAACCTACTAACAAGCTATCCTAATTCTCCGAGTCCTTCCCGAATTGCTTTTCAGATTGATACTTCTCCTTGCTAGAACACTACAATCCTTAACCAAACGTGCCCAACAAACTCTAGCATGGAACCACACCGCCCTAAAGCTCATTAGCCGCTAAATTCCCTCTTAAGCACCCCAAAAGTACCACAACTAAGATACCCACTCTGAAGAGACCTTCCGTGAATCTAAAGCCCCTTATTTCCCCTTTCCTGATACTGAAATGTATAATCCATAATGATATAGAAATTCCACAAGTCTTGACACCCTCCAATATAAATCTCAGTTTCTAGCCAAATACACATACGGAAGATTCCCAATTGTTACATATAAATCTTGAATCCATTAGAACCATTCTCGAGAGTCATCCACTCTACTCAAATCTCAATTAAACTAATCAAACAGACTGAACGACAAGTTCCCCATTTGCACACCAACACCCTAAGAAGTAATCCACACTTCTAAGCAACCTAGTGAATTCCCTACTCCATGAACGCTACATTCTTTACGGATAACAACTCAATCATTCAGTGTTTCCCATATACCCACAAACATAATACAACCCGTATCCAGAAATTCCTTTACTCGAGTCCTCCTCGAACTCAACCTCTTCCAGTCATAACTAATTCGCCAGTATACCTCTAACTGAAACCAATACAGCACATAACCGTGTAATCGACTTATCCATAGAAGACTCCCCTATTTGGCTCCAAGCCATAGATCAAAGCACACAATAACTCACAATGCCCATACTTTGTTGCTGCAAAAATCTCGCACTGAACTTCAACTAAATTCTTCATAAGTTCATGTAACACAAACCATCTAATATCTTAAATCATCTGTAAATCTCGTATTCATCCTCGTAATAGCCAAGCCAACTTCCACAAGCGATCCAAACTCAAGTTGCTCTATATATAATTCACTGGTAAAAGAGAACTCGCTACAAAACAACATAGGGATCACTCAAACCTCAGGACACCCGGCAGGAGATAATCCACCTGCTTCGCCTCAAACTAACATCTCTTTATACCCTTCCGCAGTCATAACTATTACGTAATCACTTAATCTTCCTGAATCTAAACTCATATCATGACATGAAAATCTACTTCACTCCTCAACTAAAAAACATGAAATAACACACCTATAACTCCAGACTATACGTCAAATCAAGACGGAAATCAAGCACCAAATTTACATCTAAATCATACTCTTTTCGTCACATCCAAACGATCTGAACACTTTCCGCAGTCACATCATACTCGCCACATTGTCATCCAATCACAAATCCCACTAATAGGGACACCACCAAACATATAAATCGCAAAAGCACGTGCTCACACAATCAAAATCTTCGTGCTCAAGCTACAGTCAAAACTCGGCCTCAAGTCCTCCATACTAGCCCATCATAAGCAGGCCAAAATCATATTTCGCACCTCAACCATGGAATCACAAGTCGCCGATGCACAGCTGATACCGAGCGCTCACATACTCATACGAATGCATGGAAAGAATTCAAAGAGTTACGCTTCAAGTTGAATCAATGCGCACGATAAGGAAAAAAAGATGGGATATATATCCTAAATGTCATGTAGCCTCTCGAAGATAGGTATGGACGTCATAATATTGATCCGCAAGACTCTACTAGACACTTGATCATGACCTGTAGAACCTATGAACCTAGAGCTCTGATACCAATCTGTCACGATCCAAAACCCGCTAGTCGCGATGGCACCTAACCCAACCCGCTAGGTAAGCAACCTATAACTGTCCAATTTCAATAATAGTGATAAGACAATCAAACAAAGGAATTTTCTTAATCTTAAACCTTTCCCAAAGACTGGTAGTACAAATCATGAACTTCTAAGAATAGAATTTACAAAGCTGATATGAAGTAAATACATCTTCTGTTTGAAAAGTACATAAATAGAGTTTTTTAAATCTAAGTCTACCATGAACAAGAGGCAGCTACAATAGGAACGCAGGTACATCTTCAAATCTGGCAATCATCGAGCACAACAACAACAACAGCAACATATGCACGTAATATGAAGAACAGTAGTATCAGTACAATCGACCACATGTACTGAGTAAGTAACAAACCTAACCTTAGGTTGAAAGTAGTGACAAGTTGGAACATAGGTCGGGTCCAACACTAATAACCAATAGCAGTTCATAACTACATAGAGCATATAAATAAGAAAGTAACTCAGCGATAAAAATGCTCAGTTTTTTCACAGTTTTCCGAAAATAGTTCCACTTTTCAAGAATATCAGTGAAAACTCAAATCCTTGACCGAAATCGTCGTAAAATATGAGATAATTAGAAAATCGTAAATTTTTCCAAAAAATCCTTTCCACAATAAATTAGACGTTTTGTTTTCTTTTCAGATAGAAAGTGTGAAATACCTTTCTATGCCCACATATCAATGTGTGTAAAAAATCATGAATGACGTGATACCATACAACATGAGAAAAAATGCAGCTTGTATGTCATGTGTGCATGTCAATGCCATGTATCGCAGAGATGAATCATGTACTCACACTCTCAGAGTACTCAATCTCACTGTCTCACACTTTTCACTCATCAAGCTCAACCACTCGGTACTGTATATGGCCCATACGGCCCAGGGAAATCCATCCCGGAACATATATAACACTGAATATAAGTCATCAAGTACCGTGGAAAAACGGAAATCCAACCCTGTGGAGAAATCCATCTCCATGTATTAAGTACTTCGGACAAATCCATGTCCAGGTAAATTCATCCCTCAATAATATCACCCACGCTCATTGTGGGTGTGTACATACTCCGAAGGGGCTCCTACAGCCCAAGCGCTATCATAATCATCAATATAACCACTGTAGCGTGCAACCCGATCCCATAACTGTCACTCATAAACAGGATCTCAGCCTCTCTCACTCATCACTCTCTCCAGTATCACTCACGGGTTCAAAATGTCATGAAACTAGCCCGACAACAATGATATGATGTATCAATACACAACAACTGAGACTGAGATATGATATGAATGCATGAATATGACTGAGTACGAAATATCAATGAAATCAGTGAGATGACAGTAAGAAGCGACCACTATGGGTTCTAACAATATCAGCATAAGGCCTGAATAGGATAGCTAGCATGATTCACAGTTCAGTTACTTAATCACGTGGTGAAAAAACAGATATCAACAAAATAGGGTCACTAAATAGTGCCATGAAAACAAAGGAGTCCAATTCAACGGGTGCACGCCCACACGCCCGTCACCTAGCATGTGAGTCACCTCATCATCAATCATATAGCACGTAGCTCAAGGTTTCATATCCTCGGCACTAAGTTTAGAAGAGTTATTTACCTCGAACAAGCCAATTCCAATACTGAGCAAGCCAAGCGATGCTCCAAAAATGCCATCCCGCGCATTCCGATGTCCGAACGGCTCGAAAATAACCAAAAACTACTCAAATACATCAAACAATTCTAAAGGAACCAATCCCAATCGAAAAAGGTCGATTCTTTAATCAAAAGGCCAAAATCGGCAAAAAATTCCAACCCAAGCCCGCGCCTCGGAACCAGACAAAACTCATAAAATCGGATAACACATTTAATTACGAGTCCAACGATACTAATTTCACTCAAATCCGACTCTGAATCGATGTTCAAAACTCAAAAATTCACTTTATGAAAGTTTAGACAAAACCCCCAAATTTCACTTTGAAATAATCAATCAAATGCTAAAAACGAAGATGGATTCATGAAATATAACCAAAATAAAGTATAGAACACTTACCCCAATCCATATGATGAAAATATCCTCCAAAAATTATCCAAATCCGAGCTCCCTAACTCAAAATATGACCAAATGAACAGACCTTCGATATTAAGTACTTTTTCCCATCTGTTCTACCTCTTTTTGCATGCCAAACGATCCCAAAACTTACTTTTGATGCCTCCAGTGTATTCCTTGTGAAATTTCAGTCAAAGATAGACTTTTGAATCACTCCATTTGACCTTATAATGAAGGAGATATGTTGGTTTCAATATTTGGAAATAGTGCAGATTTTTAAATACGAAGCCAGTGGCAATTTCGTAATTAATTTGAAAAATCTGGCAACCCAATTCTTAGTAAATTGACTATATAATCCTCATACGATGTCCAAATTTAATGATTCTTTTTGCTACGGATCCGTAATTATGATACGGATCTAATGCCTCAACCAAAATAGAAATCGGAGCTCACTTGTTCAATATTGTACCATTTATGCTTGAAGAAACGACGTCGAAACATAAGAAAAACGAGCGCAACACAACCCAATTCTATCCAAAACTCACCCGATCCCCTCGGGACCCCGTACCAATATACCAACAAGTCCCATAACATAACACGGACTTACTCGAGGCCTCAAATCATGCATAACAACATCGAAACGATGAAACACACCTCAAATCGAACTTAATGAACTTTCGAACTTTCGACTTCCAAAAACTCGCGCCGAAAAATATCAAATCAACTCGGAATGAACTCAATTTTTCACACAAGTCCTAATACATCATACGGAGCTATCGTACCCCTAAACCACCGAGCAAAGTGAAAATGCTCAAAACGACCGTTCGAGTAGTTACAAATTGCTTATCTTTATTTGAAATTATTATTATCTCTTGTGTAATTGTTTATCCTTGATTGAGTCCATGATTATCCTTTTTGTTGCTTATCCTTAATTGTAATTGTTGTACCTCTTTCGTGAGTGCTAAATCCTAAATGAAGTTAGTTATTATTTATCATAGTTGCCTTATCTTTATTTGGAATTATCGACCCATGATATCTCCCTTGTTGTTGAATTGCACTTATGTGGAGGTCATTGCTACACATTATCTCTTCCTTGTTGAGTTATTGCTAGGTGGTATCGTTATTTTCTGTTGTATCTTTCCTTGTGAGTTCGTTTCTTCCGTTTCTTTGAGTTCTGGAATTTTTGAGTTGATTTATTTGTCGTACTCTTATGTTATTGTCATTATTGTTGTTGTTCTTGTTGTTGTGATACACGATGGTGCGGTTGTTGTTATGATTCACGAGGTTTCTGTCGTGCGGTTGTTATTATGATGCACAAGGTTTCTGTCGTGCGATTGTTATTGTGATGCATGAGGTTTCTGTCGTGCGGTTGTTACTATTGATATTTGCACATGCGGCGTGACAATAAGGGCTGTATATGTGGGTTGCGCATGTGAAGAGACAAGGTGGGAATATTATTATGCACGTGTGGCGAGACAAGGCGGGCATTTACTTAATTATTGCGCGCGTGGCGAGGATTGTGATGACTTGTGATGGCCTGTGGACGTTGTTATTGTTGTTATTTGTGTAGCGGTGTTCCTACTCTATGTGATTTATACCGTGTTTATTTCGTGGTGATCGTTTCTTATGTGTCATTCATTGTTTCTATTCTTATTAGTTGGCTTGAACTATGATAGAACATCGGCACAAGCATACACGTAGTTAATCACCCCTAACGATTCAAGAAAATGGATCCTGATGTTATTGATCATTTCTATACACCCTCGTCTATTTGTCTCTACGTGAGAAGGGTTCTATTGGCACGTGCGTCGTCCGTGCAGTTATTGGTTGTAATGAAGGCACAAGATGCCAAGTGCTTAGGGTTTACAAATTGGGAACCGTGAATTATGAATATTTTGAGGTTCGATACCTCGTGGAGATCATTGGATAAAACCTGATGTGAAATTGGTTATTTTCATCTAGTTGCTACATGCCTTTCTTTTAATTGTGTTCACCGGATTTAGATTGTGTTCAGCTTACTCTACTGTGTTATTTCTTGTTGTGTTCTGCTGCTAATTGTTGCTTCTATTTCTTATTGCAAGTACCATATTATCGTTGTCATCATGCATTGCTTTATTTAGATATCGTATTCTGTTAGTTCTACACATATACTCTGCTCAGGTTATTTAATCCAGTATGTGTCTTGACTGTTACTCGTCACTACTCCACGGAGGTTAGTCTTGATACTTGTTGGGTACTGTTGTGGTGTATTCATATTACACTTCTGCATATTTTTGTGCATATCCAAGTATATCGGATTCAGTCAACCGCTTATTTGTTGTACGGATTTTGTTGTGGAGACTCAAGGTAAACCTATTGTTGCGTTCATAGGCTTTGGAGTCATCTTCTGATGTTGTATTTATACTATTTTTCCTTATTTCGAAACAGTTGTATTTAGAGGTTTATCTAGAAAACTCAGTAGAGCTTATGACTTGTACTACCGGTTTTGGAATTTGTAATTTTGTAAAGAGTTTTCTATTTTAAAATTGTCCGATGTTGGCTAAATATTATTGCTATTTCAGCTAATCTTAGGCTGACCTAGTCCCTTAAACTAGGTGTCATCACGACACCCAACGGAGGGAATTTGGATCGTGACAGTTTAATTCTTAAATTCTGGGCTTATTGACTCTTCCAGAGAGTATATATATTCGTATTGGTTTTTTTATCTCTTTTCTTTTATGGAAGAGGAAAAATATATTGGAACAGATGGTAGAAATATGAAGTAGTTGTTTGTTTGAATTGGTGTTGTTGTTTTGAAACAAATGGTTGGAAATTTTCGAAAGGAGATTACTGGGTTTAAGGGTGGAGAAAATTCTGGGACCCTCCATGTAACGACCCGATCGGTCATTTTGAGCTCTAGCATGTCGTAGCGGTTTGACTCCTTGAGTAGCTTCACTTCAGGTATTATGACTTGCACATGTGGTCGGAATTGAATTTCGGGAAGTTTGGAATTTATTTGGAAAGAAAATTCTATTTCGGAAGCTTAAAGTTGGAAGAATTGACTAAGGTTTGACCTTTGAGTAAACGGCCTCGGAATCGAGATTTGAAGGTTCCAATAGGTTCATATGATGATTTCAGACTTGGGCGTATGTTCGGGTTGAGTATTGGATCACCTGGGAGCATTATGGCGCTTATTATGGAAAGTTGCCATTTTGAAGGTTTAAGAATTTCTTAAATTTGGGTTGAGGTGGACTTTGGTATTATCGATGTCTGTTTCGGATTCCGAGCCGTGTAATAGGTTTGTATTGTGATGTATGACTTGTGTGAAAAGTTTGGTGTCATTCTAGAATGTTTTGATATGATTCGGACGCGTTAGTCGAAGTTTGAAAGTTTGAAAGTTAGGGAAGGATTTCAATCGTCGACTCGTAGTTTCGATGTTGTTTGGTGTGATTTGAGGCCTCGAATAAGTTTGTAATGTATTTTGGGACGCGTTGGTATATTCATTCAAGGTATCAGGGGCCTCGGGTGGATTTCGAATGGTTAACGGGTCGAGTTTAGGCTTGGGGGAAATGCTGAGGCAGCTGGTATTTGGTGCAATCGCACCTACGAGAAAAAGCCGCAGATGCAAGCCCGCAGAAGTGGCTCAGGGGTCGCAGAAGCGGAAGGGAGTGAACTGGGAAGAAATCGCAGGTGCGAAAATGTCACGACCCAAATTTCCCTCTGTTGGGTATCGTGATGGCACCTAGTCTTAGGGACTAGGTAAGCCTAACATTTCCATTGAACAACAACAATAATAAAGGAATTTTATCAGTTTCGAAATAGAAATCTTGACAAAGTTCAACATTTCCCAAAACCCGGTAAATACAAGTCATAAGCTCTACGACATCTTTCAACCAAATCTAAATACAACTGTCTAGAAATAATAAGTACAGTTGACATAAACAGGAAGGTGACTCTGAAGCCTGCGAACGCAACAGCAGGTTTACCTTGATTCTCCTCATCAACGATCCATGCAGCTAACAATAACAATAACCTGGATTTGCACACAAAAATGCGCAGAAGTGTAGTATGAGCTCACCATGGTGGTACCCATTAAGTATCAAGACTAACCTCGGTGAAGTAGCGACGAGGACTAGTCAAGACACCACTGGTCTAATAAGTAAAAAGACATAAATGTACCAATGGCTAAAACATAACATCTATCTAAAGATTTTTCGATATAAATAACGGCACGATCGAATAATACGGAAGAAAATTCAATAATTACGATCAACGGGCAGCATAATAGAAATACGCAAAGAGAATGGAAAGAATGCAAGCCAAATGTCGGGAACCACAACCCAATAAAACACTAGCAACTCAGCATTGCATCAATTTATTCACGTCAGGCCTTAGCCAATAAACTCAATAAAACTGGTCAAACCTTCGAGTGGAAAACCTTTAAATCGTGAGTTTATTTCGAAAGCTTTAAAGGTATAATCATTTCGGAATAGAGAAATTTCTTCCTTGAAACATACTTTCTCTGAATGTATATTTATATATTTTTATAAAGAGAAATGTTTAAAACATAGTCTCTTTAATATATGTGGTGTTCAAATATACTTTCCCAAATACTGCTCTTTCAAATATCATTTTTTTCTGCAA
>ML361359.1:0-75673 GCA_005239505.1 Nicotiana paniculata
TTAATTTTTAGGAGTAGAAATAATATGTTTAAGAGCTTAATAGGAGAAATATCTCGAACCATGTTAATTCCTTGAGAATAGTCAGTACTATGGTTTTGACGCTTAGGCTCAGTTTTTTACTCTTGAATAAATACCATAAATCAGGAATTCTTAAGATTTGCTTAACTGCTTTGACTAGAGTGTCGTGATAAATCCGATCCTGACTGAGTTATGTGCCATGTGTGAGTGAGATTTGTATTTATTCTGTACATTCAATTTGATGTATAGAACTTGCCCCGTGTGTGTGCAAAGCGAAATAGAAGTTTTATTCAGTCTTGGAATGATATAGGCATTTCTTTGTGAGCCAATTATCTATATTTTACCCACCTAATTGTTTTGTATCGGAGTTAAACCCTTTGAGCCTATAATCCTTTTTCTTTGGCAACCACATTACAAGCCATATCCCTTTGTTTGCATTGATCATCTATTTGAACCTTGTCACCTCTAGTAAGCACTGGTAATGTACGAAATATGAAACAGTTAAAGTGTGGGGTGGTAGGTTGATTTGTGAGGGGAAGAATTGAAATAAGGAGAAAGGNTGCTTAAAGAAGTATGGGGAAATAAAATCGTTGTGAAGGTGGAATTTGGCTATATTGAGTTTGAGGTTGAAAAGCTAAGTATGTGTATCAAAGTGCTTATGAAGGTGTAGCCATTGTTATATCTAAATGTATCCTACCCGTCCCGAACCCTACATTACAACAAAATAAAAGTCCTAATTGATCCTAGACTGAATGAGCTCGATTAGTAGAGTAGTACACTACGGGCAAGCCTATAGTACATCTTTTGTGGCATATGAATGTTATTTCTGAGAGTGAGTGAATTCTTTCTATCTTAAGTTGCTATGTTTTTAAATTTCATTGTGTGTGGAACTAACTCTTAGATATGGTGAGGGCACATGATTCACGAAAGGAAAGGTAATGTTATCGACCTCTAAGTTAGAGTAGTAAGTGGATTGTGAATAGAGCATGGTATGTGTGAGTTGACTATTGAGGCGAGGATGTCACGCCTGTGTGCTTGAAATGTTTTAAATATTCTTGGTAGCCTTCCCCGGGTGATATAAGATGGTAATGTCATAATCCTTCAACAACTCTAACCACATTCTCCACCTCAAATCCAACTCCTTTTGCTTGAACAAGTACTGAAAACTCTTATGATCCGTGTACGCCTCACACGCCACGCCATACAGATAGTGCCTCCAAATCTTCAATGCGTGGACAATGGCTGCGAACTCCAAATCATGCACTGGATAGTTCTTCTCATGAATCTTCAACTGCCTCGAAGCATAAGCAATCACCTTGCCATCCTGCATCAACACCGCACCAAGCCCAATACGGGAAGCATAGCAATAGATTGTATAAGGCACTGAACCTGTGGGAAAAACCAATACCGGTGCCGTAGTCAGAGCTGTCTTGAGCCCCTAAAAGCTCGCCTCACACTCGTCCGACCATCTGAACAGGGCACCCTTCTGGTTCAACCTGCTCATCGGGGCTGCAATAGATGAGAACCCCTCCACGAACCGATGATAGTAGCCTGCCAATCCCAAGAAACTCCGAATCTCTGTAGCTGATGCTGGTGTAGGCTATTTCTTGACTGCCTCAATCTTTTTTGAGTCAACCTGAATACCCTCTGCTGATACGACATGACCCAGGAATGCAACTGAACCCAACCAGAACTCACACTTCGAAAACATCGCATATAGCTGACTATCCTTCAGAGTCTGAAGAACCACTCTGAGATGCTGCTCGTCCTCCTCCTGACTGCGGGAGTATATGAATATATCATTAATGAAGACTACCACGAACGAGTCCAAATAAGGCATGAACACTCTGTTCATCAAGTCCATAAAAGCTGATGGGGCATTTGTCAACCCAAACAACATGACTAAAAACTCGTAATGCTCGTACCGAGCGCGGAAAGTTGTCTTAGGGACATCGGACGCCCTAATCCTCAACTGATGGTAGCCAGATCTCAAGTCTATATTTGAAAATACCTTGGCACCTTGAAGTTGATCGAAAAAATCATCAATCCTCGGCAGTGGATACTTATTCTTGATTGTAACCTTGTTCAATTGCCGGTAATCAATGCACATCCTCATCGAACCATCCTTTTTCTTCACAAACAATAGTGGATCTCCCAAAGGAGAAACACTGGGCCTAATGAAACCCTTCTCAAGTAAATCCTGCAATTGTTCCTTCAACTCTTTCAAATATGGCGGGGCCATGCGATACGGCAGAATAGAAATGGGCTGGGTGCCCGGAGCCAGATCAATGCAGAAATCGATGTCCCTGTCTGGTGGCATCCCCGGCAGGTCTCAATGGAAGACCTCAGGAAACTCATGAACCACGGGTACCGAATCAATAAAGGGAACCTCAACGCTAGAATCGCGCACATAAGCCAAATAAGCGAAACACCCCTTCTCGATCATATGCCAAACCTTCACATACGAAATAACATTGCGAGTAGAATAACCAGGAGTTCCTTTCCACTACAAGCGGGGCAAATCTGGTAAGGCTAAGGTCACGGTCTTGGCATGATAGTCCAGAATAGCATGATAGGGGGATAACCAATCCATCCCTAATATAACATCAAAGTTGACCCTACCTAAAAGAAACAAATCAACACGGGTCTCAAGTCCCCCAATCACCACAATACAAGAACGATGGACTCGATCGACCATGATAGAATCACCCACCGGTGTAGATACATAAACAGGAATACTCAGTGGATCACTGGGCATGACCAGGTATAGTGCAAAATAAGAGGACACATATGAATACGTAGACCCTAGATCAAATAGCACTGAAGCATCTCTGTCACAAACCCGAATAGTACCTGTAATGACTGCATCTGAAGACTCAGCCTCTGCCCTAGATGGAAGAGCATAACATCGGGGTTGGGCCCCACCACCCTGAACCACATCTCTGGAAAGACCGGCTGCTGGCTGGCCTCCACCTCTGGCGACCTAAGCTCCACCTCTATGACCTCTACCTCCACCTCTAACACCTCTACCCCCACCTCTAGTTGGCTGGGCAGGCAGTGGAACACCTGGTGCCTATACCATTTCACGAGAACCCCGATGCTGAGACCCACCAGAGCCTCGAGGGTAAAACCTGGAAATGTGCCCCAACCACCGCAAGTATAAGAAGGCCTCTACTGATGTGACTGCTGACTCTGGAACTAGCCCTGTCGACCCTGATAACCACCCTGGAAATTCTGAAGAGGCGGTGCACTGATAGGTGCTGGTGGCGTACTGTAAGGCTGCTGATCGGAGTAGTGCGTCTGATAACCACGACCACCTGAAGTACGATGGGAAACCTGGGGAGCTGACTGAAAAGGTCTGGGAGCATGAACTCTACCTGAAGAATCCCTGCCCTCAGATGGGCTCCACTGAAACGACCGAAATGACGGGGCCTCTTGTCAGTCCCCTAACCACCACCCTGCGACAAAAATCATTTCAATCCTCCTGGCCACATTGGCCGCATCCTGTAACGATATATCAGTACCTGACTCTCTAGCCATCTGAAGTCTGATAGGCCGGGCCAATCCCTCGATAAACCTATGAACCCTTTCCCGATCAGTGGGAAGTATCATAAGAGAATGTCGGGCTAGAGTGATGAACCTGGTCTCGTACTGAGTGACGGACATGGATCCCTACTGGAAACGCTCAAACTGCCTCTGAAGGTCCTCTCTCTGAGTAATGGGAAGGAACTTTCCCAGAAATACCTCTGAGAACTGAGTCCAAGTCAAAGGTGTAGATCCAGCTGGTCTGGCTAGGCAATAGTCTCTCCACCAACTCTTGGCTGCGCCAGATAACCGAAAAGTAGCGAAGTCAACCCCATTCGACTCCACTAGGCCCATATTCTAAAGAACCTCATGGCAGCTGTCCAAATAATCCTGGGGGTCCTCTGATGTTGAACCAGTGAAAGTAGCAGTGAATAACTTAGTTAACATGTCCAATCTCCACAAAGCATCTGCTGACATAGTTGCTCCCTCTGCTACCGGCGCTGCAATACCCGACTAAGCTACTCCGGCTGGCTGAGGTGCCGGAGTCTGAAACTATGGAGCTAGCTGCTCTGGCACGCGGGCGGCAGGAGTCTGGGCACCTCCCCCAGCCTGAGAGACGGCGAAGTAATGAAGAGGCTAAGACACGACAACAAAGTGTACCTGTGCAGTTCAACAATATAGCATAAACTAAACAAGAATACCATTACGGGGAAAACATATTGGGGGGTAAGAGATAGCAAATACTAAAATGACAGAAGCAACAGTCTGAAATATATAAAAAATAATAACGGGAATTGACAACACAGATTAAACAGTGAAGGATGCGGCACGTCATGTCGCATTGTGCATAATAACAATGTAAAACATGGCACGGAATGTCCCTCGTGCATAATCAATGTAAAACATGGTACGGAATTTCCCCTCGTGCATAATAACAATATAAACATGGCACGGAATGTTCCCTCGTGCATAATCAATGTAAAATATGGCACGGAATGTCCCCTCGTGCATAATAACAATATAAACATGGCACAGAATGTCCCCTCGTGCATATTCAATGTAAAACATGGCACGGAAGTCCTCTCGTGCATAATAACAATAAAACATGGCACGGAATGTCCCCTCGTGCATAATAAATATAAACATGGCACGGAATGTCCCCTCGTGCATAATAACATTATAAACATGGCACGACATCATCCTTCGTTCTTTAACACTCTTCCTCACCCAAACAGCAATCACAAACAAGGGCAAGGAAATAAATAGAGTAAAAATAGAAATCCCGGCAAGGAAACATCAATTAAATAATTAAATCCCGGCAAGGGAACATCAATTAANAATTATCTCATGTACCTTCATCATTCGTATTACAATCCAATGCTCCAAAGGATAATATTATCTCATATATCTTCATCATTCGTATTACAATCTGAGCCAATGCTCCAACATAGTTTAAAGATCACAATTCCCTTCACATACTCTTCACAGCATATAGAAATCATCAATTAAGCATGGAAATTACCACAAAATCATAATATTCACAATATAAGGACTCACGGTTATGCTAGACACCAATGTATAGATACTTGTCACCACGTCTATACATCGTATTTGACAATTAGCAAGTAGCAAATTATACCCAACTCCTATTCCCTCAAGCTAAGGTTAGACCAAACACTTACCTCGGGTCCGAAGTATAGCAATCAACCCGAAACCACACGTTTGCCACGAGAATCCGACCCCAAATGGCCCAACTATATTCAAATAATTTCATACTGTAAATAACATCTCATGCACTGATTCTACTATTAAATTTAAGGTTACGGCGCGTAATTAGGTGAAATGACCAAAACGCCCCTCAGGCCAGCATATTAGAGTCGGATAAATTTTATATTTTTCAGAACCCTCGTACTTTCACGAGTCTAGCCATATAAGAATCTCTCAAATCGAAGGTCAATTACCAACTCAAATCCCAATTTTAGAAAAACCTTAGTTGTACCCAAAACACCTAATTTTCTCCCATGGAAATCTTTGATCTTAAGTTGAAAACATGTTAAATGATGTTCATGATTGAAAGAAATGAGTAAAAACCAACTTACAATTGATTTGGAAGAGTCTTGTTCTTGGAAAAATCGCCTAAGAGTGTTTGAGTTTTAGAAAATATGAAATATGAAGTCAAAATTCGGTTTTTGTATAGTGCAGGCTACTAGCTGGCATGGGAATTGCGAACAGGGGTTCGCAATTGCGTACTCTTCATACATTCCTAGCCTTCGCATTTGCGAACCTCTTGGTCGCATTTGCGATCAGGCCTGCGCAGGTTAAACTCTGCATTTGCGAACCTCTTGGTCGCATTTGCGATCAGGCCTGCCCAGATCAATCTTCGCATTTGCGAACCTTTTGGTCGCATTTGCGATCAGGCCTGCCCAGACCAGCCTTCACATTTGCGATGCTGGCTTCGCAGCAGATCAGTCACACCAGCAGATTTCCAAGTTCAAAAATGCAATATGTGGCGTATCCAAAACTCACCCGAGCGTCGGGGCTCCAAACCAAATACACACACTAACTCAAAAACATCCTATGAACTTATCCGTGCGATGAAATCTCTAAAATAACATCATATACATCGAATTAACCTCAAAATCCATGAATTTTATCAAACTTCATAAAACATCAAATTTTCAATTTTAAGTCCGAAACACGTCAAACGAAATCTGTTTTCAACAAACTTTACAAAAAGGACTTAAACCATATATAAGACCTATACCGGGCGCCGGAACCAAAATACGTGCCCGATACCATCACTTTCTAATTAGATTTCATTTTCATTTTCCTTAAATATTTTCAGAAAACAATTTTACTCAAAAATTTATTTCTCGGGCTTGGGACCTCGGAATTCGATTCCGGGCATACACCCAAGTCCCATATTTTCCTACGGACCCTCCGGGACCGTCAAATCACGGGTCCGGGTTTGGGTCTGAGTCCGTGCACCGAAAATGTTGACCCTAGTTAAATTTATTCATGTTAATATTAAATCTTAGCATATTTCACGGAATTTCATATTTAAGTTGTCCGGCTACAAGCCCGGATTACGCACACAAATTGAGGCAACTACAAATGATATTTTCAAGGCCTCGGGAGTACGGAATGGGATAATAAAATAGGTGATGACCCCTTGGGTCGTCACATTATGAACAGTAAAACATGCATATTCTCCCTTATCATTGTCTTGTTGCGGCGTGCAACCCGATCCCACCTATTCACAATATCACAATCAATTTGTTCACCCATCACAATCAATTATCGACCCTTATCACAGCCCCCTTTTTCACCCATCACAATCAATTTTATTTATTCATCAAAAACTTTCGCAGTTCAGGCCAAGTCTTTCACAACACCTTTCTTTCAACAATTGCAAACAGAAAACAATATAGCTCGTAAGATTCAACCAATATCATTTTACAATAAAACCAACCAGAATATATGTAAACACCGTAATGATGTCAACCCAGCTCAATCTTTATGTACTATGATAGAATCAAGAGAACAGCCAACACTTTTAACACACTTGCAACAACAATTGGCAATAATTGATTAAAATTAGATAGGCATGTAAACCTATACAGTCCTTAGACACTTAAACTGCAATTCTCATAACTTCCTCAATGTTATCAAAAATGAAAGCAACAGGAACATAAATATATATATGCCTCGTAGAAACAATGCCAAACTACTCAACGTTTTGTACCACAAAGGAACCAAATAAGAAACCAATACTCTTTCCAAAATAACCACAACAATATTTAACAACAACGTAATAAGGCCAAGTAATTGTAGAAACAATATGAACATAGAACAATTAAGCCAGGAATCAATTAACTTGGGAACGGGGAAGGGATCATGTTTAACAGACCATTTGGTGGTGCATAGATACTCGTCACCTCACCTATACACCACACACATGCATTTCACATAGCAGACAAGTGAAGACTCATATTCCCTCAAGTCAAAGTTAGACCAAACACTTACCTCAAATTCGCAGGGCACTCACTGCTCAATTATAGCTTTTCCCTTTGAATTCACCTCCAATACACTCTAATTTAACCATAATTAACTTAATATCATTAATTAATGCTAAAAGAACTAATTTACTAAAAATTATAATTTTTCCTAAGTTTTCTCAAAAAAAGTAAAAACCCGACCCCGGGTCCGCTTGGTCTAAACTCGGGGTTCGAACCAAATTACATTTACCCATTCACCCATTCACCCAAATATACAATTATTCTCGAAATACGACCGCAATTCCAGGTAAAGATTCAATTTTTACAAAATTCCCTAATTCTATCCAAACCCTCAATTTTTACCATGAAAATTCTTAGTTTTTGATTTAAAAGTGATGAAAAACAATGAGTAATTCAAATATTAAAGTTTTTAGAATTGATTACCTATGACTTGGGGGTGATATTTGGTGAAGAAATTCGTTCCTAGAGCTGTGGGGTTCGAAAATTTGAAGAAGAAGTCTGCCCGTTTTATATATATTTTTCTGCCAGCTATTCTGCCTCGTTTCTTATGTCAAACGATCCCGAAACTCGATTTTTATGTCTCCAATGGATTCCTTGAGAAATGCTAGGCAAGTTAGGATTTTTAATCACTCAATTTGACCTTATAATAAAGGAGATATGTAGATTTTAATATTTACAAATAGTGAAGATTTTTATTACGCCACCAATGGCAATTTCGTAATTAACCTCTGGCAACCTTATTAAAATGACCATAAAATCCTCATACGATTTCCAAATTCGATGATTCTTTTTTACTACGGGTCCGTAGTTACGATACGGATCTAATACTTCATTCAAAATAGAAATAAGAGCTCATTTGTTCAATATGATATCATTTATGCTTAAACAAACGACGTCGAAGCATAAGAAAGAACAAGCGCAACACAACCCAAATCTGTTTGAAACTCACCCGAGCCCTCGGGGCTCTAAACCAAACATGCACACAAGTCTAAAAGCATCATACGAACTTGCTCATGCGATCAAATCATGAAAATAACATGTAAAGCTATGAATTAAACCTTAAAACTCATTATTTTTCTTAAGAACACTTAAAGTTCACTATTTATCAACCGGATGTCTGAATCACGTTAAACGAACTCCATTTTTCACCAAATTTCACAGGCAAGGCCTAAATATCATAAAAAAACCTGTATCGAGCTCTAGAACCACAATAGAGGCCCGATACCAACGATTTCAAACATATATTCCTTTCTTTATTTCATTAATTTTCAACAAAATAATTTCTTTCAAAAATTGATTTCTAAGGCTTGAGATCTCGGAATTCATTTTCGGGCATACGCCCGAGTACCATATTTTACTGCGGACCTCCCGGAATCATCGGAACATGGATCCGGGTCCGTTTACTCAAAATGTTGACCAAAGTCAATTTTAATAAAATTTTAACTCTAGAAATAACTATTTCTCATATTTTCACATAAAAGCTTTCCGGTTTCACGCCTGGACTGCGCATGCAAATCGATATTTAAAATTAACCTTTTTAGGGCTATTAAGCCTAGAACGAATTCTAATTTCACAGAATGACCCCTTGGGTCATCACAGTAATGAAGTAATAATCAGAGGCGGATTCAGAATTTAAATTTTACGGGTTCAATCATTAAGGGTTTTAACATTGAATCCATTATATTTTTAACGTTATGGTTTATTTAGACAATAAATTGCGTCGAGAAAATATAATCAAGATCGAAAAATAATGCAACAATTGTAGTATTTTATTTCACATAATATGAGTGTACAATCTCTATGAATCCTCTGATTTTTCTTTTCAAGAGTAAATTAAAGAGCCTCCGGGTTTAATCTTGAATTTTATTTTATCTTAATCTAAGTGCTTGAAGCTTGATCTTGATCTTGACGTACTTTTAATCCAAGGCTTGCAGCTTGTTCTTGAATCTTCGTCTTGATATTTTAAATCCTTAGAACAAATGAATGCTTGTAGCTTTTAGAGAAATCCGCATCGTTTGATCCACGAGCTCCCTCTTGCTTCTTGTTATAACTTCTGGTGTTTTTTCTGGGTAATGAAGACCCCTATTTATAGTTTTGGGAGGGAAGAGTTATGATAAAAATAAACACTTTCCGACCAATCAAATTGAAGTTTGACAAAGCCGCATTTGATTGGCCAGAACATGTCACTTGCACACGTGGCGCAGTTTCATTGGCCTTTTAATGTGATTTGGCATGCCTTTTCATTTTGACACGTGGCATGATTTTATTGCCTCTTCCATTTGATTTGGCGCGCCACATCATTTGACACGCGACACCGAACTGGGCCTCTAGGAGGATGACATTTTGGTCTTAATAAAGTGGGCTCATCACTTTAGCCCACTTAATTGGGCTAGCCCAATGGATTAAGACTTATTTATTTAATTCATATATATTGGACTTATATAATTAATTCAATTATATTAGCCCATATTATTTATTTGGACTGGTATATTTAAAATATAGTCTAAATTATTTATTGAATTTAAATTCAATAAATTTTACATGCCTAAAATGCCCATACTTCAAGACCTGTTAAAATGTAAACTCATTATATTTGAAAAACAAGGCTTGAAGTACATACGTTGAACGATGGTATGACATGAAAATCTGTCCATGAAATAACAAAATGTATGAGCTTGGCACGCTAGATTAAGATGAGATCCCCAAAGCATTATATCATCAATGACTTCCATTTGTGCCTACTTAGGATGGACAAGAAAGAAACGTTATCGTATCCTCCAAGTAGTTCATTTTAGGTAAGCCAATTGGAATACATTCCTTGCTTTCTTCCTTTGATTTTGTTTATTATTAACTTCTTTTGTTTATTCTTCAACTCATTTTATGCAAAAAAAAATAATAATAATAATAATCTTAGCAGTCAACCCATGATCCAATTCACCTCAACAC
The DNA here is from genome assembly GCA_005239505.1 of Nicotiana paniculata. NCBI lineage: Eukaryota > Viridiplantae > Streptophyta > Magnoliopsida > Solanales > Solanaceae > Nicotiana > Nicotiana paniculata. The sequence continues at coordinate 10,509 of ML361359.1, forward strand.
ATTAATGAAATACCACGGAGGATAACCTTGCAGTTACGTGATGGAAGGGTATAGTTACTCAAATGATCATAACATGATAGAAAAAGTTATCCATTATTTTCTAATAGTGGAGCTCGTTTAACCTTCTACCATGGGTGCATGACTCATATTTTGGTCCCTTCAGTCTTATTCCAATTAGAATAAATTGTTGCCGCCTCAACAATCAGAGTCCTTTTAGGCGAAAGATTATTACAATATGAATCCTTTTTGGAGTTTGATCACAGACATCCCACATTGCTATTAGTCCTTCAATTAAGCGTGCTTTGGATAAATAGGGACATCCCTTCCCTTGGCTTCAGTCGCAGCTCACATGCCTGTCCAAGTAAATCATTGACAGGTACAGTTTTTTTCTTTCTGCATTTTTTTTATCTACTTTTTTTTCTTGTCTTTTTTTTTTTGAATTAATTTCGTCAAACTACGAAGTAAAAAGTTCGAGACAAAGATATTTAAAAGTTGTGATGACCCAAAAGGTTATCCCGTATATTTTTAGCTAATTATGTGTTCCGAGGTCTTAAAAACCTCTTTCTATCTCACCTCCATTTGCGTGCGCAGCCCGGGCGTACAGCCGGGAAGACTTTATGCGGAAAAAAAATTGATAAAAATGATAATTTTGTATTGGAAATTTGAATAAAGTTGACCTCTGTCAATGTTTTTGGTATACGGACCCGGACCCGTGATTAGACCGTCCCAGAGGGTCCGTACAAAAATATGGGACTTGGTGTATGCCCGGAATCGAATTCCAAAGTCCCAAGCCCGAAAAATGAATTTTTAAAGAAAATTGTTTTCTGAAAAATATAAAGATTTTTTAAAATGAAATTTGAGGTGAAACCTGTGATATCGAGCCCGTATCATGGTTACGAAGCCCGGTACATGTTCGATATGTCTTATATGTTTTATGTGTGAAATTTGGTAAGAAACGGACTTACTCTGACGTGATTCGGACCTTAAATGCAAAAATTGATGTTTAAAGAAGTTTTGAGAAATTTCATTGATTTTTGGTTTGATTCGTCGTTTTAGTGTTATTTTATGTGATTTGGAACCTCGAGCGAGTCCGTATTAAGTTATAAGACTTGTTTGTGCATTTGGACGGGGTCCCAAGGGGCCTCGGGTGTGTTTTGAATAGGTTCCGGGTCCATTTTCCCTATTTTGAACTGCTGAAAACTGTCATCTGGTTTACTTCTATGCGATCGCATAGAAGGATCCGTGATCGCAGAAGCCAACTTACTCCTTATACCCGATCGCATAAGTTGTATCGCATAGAGCATTTTAAGCCAGATTCATTTCCCTTCTACGTGAACGCGACCGCGACCGCGCCTCGATCCCCGCGATCGAAATTCTTTAAAAGCCTAGGCAAATTATAAGTTTCCAAAAATGGGGGTTTCACCATTTTAAACATATTTTGACTTCTAGAACTCGGTTTTGGGTGATTCCTTGTGGGATTTTCTCACAAATCCAATGGATAAGTGTTCTTCCACTAGAATTAAATATATTTCATGAATTAGTTCTTGTTTTTATCATTTAAATTGTGTTTTGCGGTGAGTGGATTGTGGGTTTTGAAAGAAAACTTCAAAAATGAAAATTCATGATTTGAATGACCAAATGTTATCGTTATTGGATAAATTTGGTACGGGTGAACTCGTATCGTGATGGGTAATCGAAATTCGTAAAATTTGTAGGGTTGCGAGGTGCGAGCCCGGGGGTCAATTTTTATAAATTTGCAAAGATTGAACCTTTATTATTCGGAATCGTTCCTTATATGTTTTATATGTATTTTGAAGTTGTTTTAGTTGATTTTGAGCAGCCCGGAGGCCTTCCCGCCCGAGAAGTCTATTTTTGAGTACCAGGTTGTCGTCTTTGAGGTAAGTATCTCGCCTAAACTTGTGTGGGGGAACCACCCCCTAGGATTGAGTCTTCTATGTTGATTGTAGTCCGCGTACGTGAGGTGACGAATGTGTACTCGAACTTATTTGCAAATAGATTGCCCTTTAGGAATTTTCTGCTCCTTAGGTTCCCCGTATATGAATTAAACTTGTTATATCTGAATTCCTCATTTCTAGTCTCATCTCCTCCTGCTCAAGTTAGAAGTACTTGCCTAGAATTCCTTGTTTCTTATATGATCTTAATTGACCTAAATGAAGACTTTGTTTTTCCTACCGTAATGCTATGTCTTCCTTCATATGTTGCCTATTTACTGAGCATTGTTCAAACCGAGTTTATTCAGTGAAAATAATTGTCTCAGTGAGATTGGTTATAGTTGATTCCCTTTCCGGGATGATTCGATTTCTTGGTTGCGAACTTGAATGTACAGAATCGTTGCTATTTTTGTCTTGTTTTCCCCTCGTTATGTTGTTCTCTCTTTGTGCTTGGCATTCCTCTCAGTGGCTACTTCTTATGAGCGAGTTGTTACCACTTTTGTGATTTAAGTCTTTGTATTGATTTGCTCATTGCACTTTGTATTCGGCCTTGTTTGCTTTCGCATCGGTTGTGGAAATATATTTTGTTTCTGTCGCATTCTTGTTGTTTTCCTCAGTGGCTGCATTGCATATTTAAATTGGTACTACGGACATAGATCCGGGATCTTTCTCCCTATACTGCATTGCATATTTAAATTGCGACTACAGACAGAGATCGGGGAGCTTTCCTCCGGGACTACAGACAGACATCCGGGAACTTTCCCCTTGTACTACATTGCATTTTTAAATTGGGACTACGGACAGAGATCCGGGATTTTTCCCCCCGTACTGCATCACATATTTAAATTGGGACTACGGACATAGATCCGGGAGCTTTCCCCCTGTACTGTATCGCATATTTAAATTGGGACTACGGACAAAGATCCGGGAGCTCTTCCCCTGTACTGCAATACACGACAAATTCTGAGTGCCGGACTGAGTTCCAGTAGTTTATGATTGATGAGACCTGAACCGAAAGATACAATATATATATTGAAAAGTATAGCTGAAAAGCAATTATCTCCAGGAAAAGTTATGTCTAGAGGACTTCTTTTCGAAAGTATATTTGAAAAACATTTATCTTGCATTTTGATGATATTTGAAAGAGCAGTACTTGGGAAAATATATTTTGAACATCACCTGTTTTGATGATATTTGAAAGAGCAGTACTTGGGAAAATATATTTCTAACATCACGTGTTTTGATGATATTTGAAAGAGCAGTGCTTGGGAAAATATATTTTTAACATCACATATTTTGACGATACTTGAAAGAGCAGTATTTGGGAAAGTGTATTTGAACATCCCGTATTTGAAGAGACTATGTTATAAAAGTTCCTCTTTATAAAAATATATAAATATACATCCAGAGAAAGTATGTTTCAAGAATAAATTTCTCTATTCCGAAATGATTATATCTTTAAAGTTTTCAAAGTGAACTCACGATTTAAAGGTTTTCATTCGAAAGTTTGACCAGTTTTATTGAGTCATTGGCTAAGGACTGACGTGAATAAATTGATGTAGTGCGGAGTTGCTCGTATTTTTTTTGTTGGGTTGTAGTTCCCGCCATTTGGATTGCATCCTTTCCATTCTCTTTGCGTATTTCTATTATGTTGTCCGTTGATCGTGATTATTTAATTTTCTTCCGTATTATTCGATCGTATCGTTAATTACATTGAGAAATCTTTAGATAGATATTTTGGATCAGTCATTTATACATCTTTCCTTTTTACTTATTAGACCGGTGGTGTCTTGACTAGTCCTCGTCACTACTTCACCGAGGTTAGTCTTGATACTTACTGGGCACTGCTGTGGTGTGCTCATACTACACTTCTGCATTTTTTTTATGTGCATCTTCATGTTATGGTTGTTGGTAGCTGCGTAGATCGTTGCTAAGGAGACTAAAGGTAACCTGCTGCTGCATTCGCAGGCTTCGGAGTCGCCTTTCTATTTTATTTCTATTCAACTATGCTTACTTATTCCTAGGCAGTTGTACTTAGATTTGATCGAAAGGTTTCAAAGAGCTTATGACTTGTACTTACCGGGTTTTGGGAAATTGTAAAATCTGTCAAGAATTCTATTTAGATTTTTATTTTAAATTCCTTTATTATTGTTGTTTTTCAGTGGAAATGTTAGGCTTACCTAGTCTTTAAGACTAGGTGCCGTCACGATACCCAACGGAGGGAAATTTAGGTATTGACAAGTTGGTATTAGAGCTCTAGGTTCATAGGTGCTACGACTCATAAACGGGTTTGGTAGAGTCTTCCGGATCAGTACGGAGACGTCTGTACCTATCTTCGAGAGGCTACAGCACTATCAGGACAATTTCACTTCCTTCATTCCTATCGTGCGAGTTCATTGATCTTGAAGTTCTAAAGTATCGTTCCATTCTCTCACCGATGGTGAGGACACAAGCGGCGGTTCCGGATTATGCTACTCCAAAGCAAATGTTGCAAGGGTCAGAGACAGAGGCCAACGAAGAGCACGTGCCGCAGTTAAGATGCCTACTAGAGCAGTCGTTGGGGAATCGCCAGTAGTCCTAGTTGGGGGACAGGTACTGGAGGTTCCTGTTGCTACCCCGAACTTCAGAAGACCGGAGCACATTTTTGAGTACAATTGGTACATCAGCTCAGGCATGGTTGATTCTAGTGCACCAGTTGCTTCACAGATCAGGGGAGGAGTTCAGATTCCCACCGTCTACACTCCAAAGCAGCGAGATCATATTGGTCAAGTTCCAGTTGTCATAGCAGTATGACATGTGTTTCAGTTCAGCCCGTGGTTGGGAAAGCAACATCAGAGGTAGATCACCTTGGGATTTAGAGGTACTAAAAGTACCAGCCTTCCATCTTTAAGTGGATTGGCGGCGGGTAATGCCCCGGGGTTTTACTGGAAGACTGTCACTATATTCTTCGCATTTCGGGTGTTTCGGAGATGAGCGGGATTGCTTTTGTCACGTCTCAGATTCAGAGTAGTTGATTGATCAGTGGTGGCGGCATATGAGTTGGGGTAACCTGGCTGAGTTAGCTTCACTAGCATGGATTCAGTCTTTCGGAGATTCTTTGAAAGAGTTGCACCTCATTTCCTTCGAGATGTACGACGCGTGGAATTTGAGCAGTTGTGTCAGGGCGATATGTCACTATTGGAGTATGTCGTTGGATTCGGTGAGTTGGCCAGATAAACACCTCACTTGATTGCTTCAGTTACGAGGCGAGTCCGTAGATTCATTGAGGGATTCAGGCATGGAAGAGAATTTAGGGTCAACCAGTTCAGTTGCATTACCAGCTTCGCATGGGAGAGTTTCAGATACTCATGGGTCTCAGAGGATCCGTATCGTATGTCTTCCACAGCCACATCAATAGAGAGATTGTTTTCAGTGTGGAGATGTTAGCCACAAGGTAAGATATTGTTCCAGGATTCAGGTGGGAGAGTTATAGCAGGGTGTTCATGTGGATAGAAGGTGCCTAAGAGGGGGAGACCCGACCCATGATGTGTTGTATATAGTAGGCTAGAGGTCATCGTGTCAGATATCGTCACCCAAGTATGGCTTGATGTGCTAAAGTGGGGTACCATTGTATTTCATTATATTCATGTTGGTCAGGACGAGTTCCCATTATTTGTTGTCTCATTTATGAGTAAGTTTCATGTATTGCAGTCTATCTTTGTGATTTCTCCTGTTGGGAAATTCTATGAGCAGTAGCCATGTCTATCGTTGTTTTATTCATCCTTGCTAGTGGTGAAACTGGAAGTGAGTCCATGTCGTCATTCGTGGTAAGCTTTATTTGATTCTCCTGAGTATTTTATTTTTGAGCTGTGATTTGATACTCCATCGAGATGTGAGATCAGCTAGTGTTATGATTTTTATCAGCTGAGATGAGTTAAGGGAGAAAATTCTATTGATATGATATATATTCGGCATGTGACCTAGCATTGAGGGCGAGAACCTCGTGATTCTTTGTGATTTGATATGTTTGGACCAGGCTGAGTACCGCGGTGGAATTTTTATCAGGATGGAATCCTTGTGATTTGTTCATATGCTTTGCTTCTTCCCTGTTATATGGCTTTTGGTAAGTCAGTATTGATAGAGAGTTATGTCTATGGGCTTGTTTGATAGTACCTTTATATGCTTCTATCTTTCATACTCAACCATTTTGTTATGTGCTTCTTTAGTTCAGTTTGCGGGATGTGTGCCCGGTGGTGTTAGATGTGACTCGGTGATTCGGGTGTCTAATGATGAGGTCTTCGTGTTTATTGCATCATTATCAGTATTTTGGGATTTGGAAACGGAGTTCTTCCATATGTGGGACAAATTCCCAATGTTGAGTTGATTTCGGGCAGTTATTGTGATCAAAAGTGCTATTGAGCCTATGTGTGATGTGTTATGCTGTGTGGTCGTGCCTTGTAGTCGTAGACTTGAGTTGATGCAGCTGGTTGAGGTTAATGCCGGATATGGATCTAGAATCAGGTCTTTTGGAAATGAGTAGAAAGTAAGGATTTGAGGTATGAGGCTTATCGATGATGATGAGAAGGCTATATGGCAGTTGTGATGGTGTCATCGGGATTATGTAGGTTGGGGTGATGTGGGATCACCCGCGGGTGTGTGTTGGAAATGCGCAATCAGTGATTGGATGAGTTCAAAGTGAATTTTAGCATGTTTGAGGACTAACGTTTGTTTAAGAGGGGGAGATTGTGATGACCCAAAAGTTCATCCCGTATATTTCTATCTAATTCTGTGTTCCGAGGTCGTGAAAACCTCTTTTTATCACACCTCAATTTGCGTGCGCAGCCCGGGCGTGTAGTCGGGAAGCCTTTATGTAAAAAATGATAATTTTGTATTGGAAATTTGAATAAAGTTGACCTTAGTCAACGATTTTGGTAAACGGACCCAGACCCGTGATTTGACGGTCCCCGAGGGTCCATAGAAAAATATGGAACTTGGGTGTATGCCCGGAATCGAATTCCGAGGTCCCAAGCCCGAGAAATGAATTTTTAAAGAAAATTATTTTCTGAAAAATATAAAGGTTTTTAAAAATGAAATTTGAGGTGAAACATGTGATATCAGGCCCGTACCATAGTTCCGGAGCCCGGTACAGGTTCGATAAGTCTTATATGTGTTATCTGTGAAATTTGGTAAGAAACGGGCTTAGTCTGACGTGATTCGGACCTTAAATGCAAAAATTGATGTTGAAAGAAGTTTTGAGAAATTTCATTGATTTTTTGTTTGATTCGTCGTTTTAGTGTTATTTTATGTGATTTGGACCCTCGAGCGAGTCCGTATTAAGTTATAAGACTTGTTTGTGCATTTGGACGGGGTTCTCGGGTGTGTTTCGGATTGGTTCGGGGTCCATTTTCCCTATGTTGAACTGCTGAAAAGGATCCGCGATCGCATAGAGTGTCTGACTCGCCCAGTAATTTCCTTCACTGCGATCACAATAGTTGGTCCTCGATCGCATAAGCCAACTTACTCCTTATACGTGATCGCATAAGCTGTTCCGCGATTGCGTAGAGCATTTTAAGCCAGCTTCATTTTCCTTCTACGCGATCGCGCCTCGATCCCCGCGATCGCGATTCTTTAAAAGCCTGGGCAGATTATAAGTTTTCAAAATCGGGGGTTTCACCATTTTAAACATATTTTGACTTCTAAAACTCGGTTTTGGGAGATTCCTTGTGGGATTTTCACACAAATCCTATGGGTAAGTGTTCTTCCACTAGAATTAAATATATTTCATGAATTAGTTCTTGTTTTTATCATTTAAATTGTGTTTTGGGGTGAGGGAATTGTGGGTTTTGAAAGAAAACTTCAAAATTGAAAATTCATGATTTGAATGACCAAATGTTATCGGAATTGGATAAATTTAGTATGGGTGAACTCGTATCGAATGGGTAATCGGAATTCGTAAAATTTGCTGGGTTCCGAGGTGCGGGCCCGAGGGTCGACTTTTGGGTCGATTTTTATAAATTGGCAAAGATTGAAACTTTATTATTCGGAATCGTTCCTTATACATTTTATATGTATTTTGAAGTTGTTTTAGTTTATTTTGAGCTGCCCGGAGGCCTTTCCGCCCGAGAAGTCTTTTTTTGAGTACCGGGTTGTCATCTTTGAGGTAAGTATCTTGCCTAACCTTGTGTGGGGGAACTACCCCTTAGGATTGAGTCTTCTATGTTGATTGTAGTCTGTATACGCGAGGTGACGAGTGTGTACTCGAACTGATTTGCAAATAGATTTCCCTTTAGGAATTGTTGGGTCCTTATGTTCACCGTATATGAATTGAACTTGTTACATCTGAATTCCTGATTTCTAGTCTCATCTCCTCCTGTTCAAGTTAGAAGTACTTGCCTAGAATTCCTTGTCACTTATATGATCTTAATTGACTTAAATGAAGACTTTGTTTTTCCTACTGTTATGCTATGTCTTCCTTTATATGCTGCCTATTTATGGAGCATTGTTCAAACCGAGTTTATTCGGTGAAGCTAATTGTCTCAGTGAGATTGGTTATAGCTGACTCCCTTGCCGGATGATTCGGTTTCTTGGTTGCGAACTTGAATGTATAGAATCATTGCTATATTTTTTTTGTTTTCCCCTTGTTATGTTGTTCACTATTTTTGCTTGGAATTCCTCTCAGTGGCTACTTCTTATGAGCGAGTTGTTACCACTTTTGTGATTTAAGTCTTTGTATTGATTTGCTCATCGCACTTTGTATTCGTCCTCGTTTGCTTTTGCGCCGGTTGTGGAAATATATGTTGTTTCTGTCGCATTCTTGTTGTTTTCCTCAGTGGCTGCATTGCATATTTAAATTGGGACTACGGACAGAGATCCGAGAGCTCTCCCCTGTACTGCATTGCATATTTAAATTGGGACTACGGACAGAGATCTGGGAGCTTTCCCCCTGTACTGCATTGCATATTTAAATTGGGACTACGGACAGAGATCTGGGAGCTTTCCCCCTGTACTGCATTGCATATTTAAATTGGGACTACGTACAGAGATCCGGGAGCTTTCCCCCTGTATTGCATCACATATTTAAATTGGGACTACGGATAGAGATTCGGGAGCTTTCCCCTTGTACTGTATCGCATATTTAAATTGGGACTACGGACAGAGATCCGTGAGTTTTCCCCAGTACTGCATTACATGACAAATTCTGAATGGCGGACTGAGTTCCGGTAGTTTATGATTGAGGAGATTTGAACCGAAAGATACAATATATATTTTGAAAAGTATAGCTGAAAATAAATTATCTCCAGGAAAAGTTAGGTCTAGAGGACTTGTTTTTGAAAGTATATTTGAAAAACATTTGTCTTGCATTTTGATGATATTTGAAAGAGCAGTACTTGGGAAAATATATTTTGAAAATCACATGCATTGATGATATTTGAAAGAGGATGATATTTGAAAGAGAAGTACTTGGGAAAATATATTTTGAACATCACGTACTTTGATGATACTTGAAAGAGCAGTATTTGGGAAAGTGTATTTGAACATCCCGTATTTGAAGAGACTATGTTATAAAAATTTCTCTTTATTAAAATATATAAATATACATCCAGAGAAAGTATGTTTCAAGAATAAATTTCTCTATTCCGAAATGATTATATCTTTAAAGTTTTCAAAGTGAACTCACGATTTAAAGGTTTTCACTCGAAAGTTTGACCATTTTTATTGAGTCATTTGCTAAGGCCTGACGTGAATAAATTGATGTAGTGCGGAGTTGCTTGTATTTTTTTTGTTGGGTTGTAGTTACCGCCATTTGGAGTGCATCCTGTCCATTCTCTTTGTGTATTTCTATTATGTTGTCCGTTGATCTTGATTATTGAATTTTCTTCTATATTATTCGATTGTATAGTTAATTACATTGAGAAATCTTTAGATAGATATTTTGGATCGGTCATTTATACATCTTGCCTTTTTACTTATTAGGCCGATGGTGTCTTGACTAGTCCTCATCACTACTCCACCGAGGATAGTCATGATACTTACTGGGCACTGCTGTGGTGTGCTTATACCACACTTCTGCACATTTTTTTTGTGTGCAGCTTCAGGTTATTGTTGTTGGTAGCTGTGCAGATCGTTGTTGAGGAGACTCAAGGTAACCTGTTGCTGCTTTCGCAGGCTTCGGAGTCACCTTCCTGTTTTATTTCAACTGTACTTACTTATTCCTATGCAGTTGTACTTAGATTTGATAGAAAGATTTCGTAGAACTTATGAGTTGTACTTATCGGGTTTTGGGAAATTGTAAACTCTGTCAAGAATTCTATTTCGAAATTTTTTTAAATTCCTTTATTATTGTTGTTGTTCAGTGGAAATCTTAGGCTTACCTAGTCCCTAAGACTAGATGCCATAATGATACCCATAGGAGGGAAATTTGGGTCATGACAAGTTCGTGCGAAGATTCTGAAAAGCTCGTGGTCGAGATCTTTAAAGTTTTGCGGTGAAGACCTTTAAAACTTCGCAATGAATGCCTTTAAAATTTTCAGGTAACACCGATAAAAGTTTGCGCGAAGATTCTTAAAAGCTCGTGGTCAAGATCTTTAAAAGTTCACAGTAAAGACCTTTAAAAGTTCGCGGTGAAGACCTTAAAAGTTCACGATGAAGACCTTTTAAAATTTGTGGCGAAGACCCTTAAAAGTTCGCATAAAGATCCTTAAAAGCTCGTGAAGACCTTTAAAATTTGCGGTGGAAAACCATAAAAGTTCACGATGAAGGTCTTTTAGAATTTTTGGCGGAAACCCTTAAAAGTTCCCATAAATATCCTTAAAAACCCGTGAAGAACTTTAAAAGTACGAAATGAACGCTCTTAAAAATTCGTGGTAGAAATCTTTTAAAGTCGCCGGTGGGGATTCTTTAAAGTTTGCCGGAAGCGCCTTCACAAGCACCTTTGAAAGTTCGAAACATACGCCTTTCAAAAGTTTGGAATGAAGAACTTAAAAACTTGAATGCCTTTAAAAATTCGAGATGAACACCTTTAAAAGTTCGCAACGAAAACCTTTTTAAAAAGTCAGACACAGACATCCCCCTTTTTCTTTTTACGTCTAAGGCGAATTTTTTTTTATTTTTTATTTTTTATCCATGCTCTCTTTCAAGATTGTGATTGCTATTCTTCCCTTTTGACATAGGTACTAATTTTTTTTTATGCAGGTTGAACATGGTTTACTTCAGAGACTCAGCATCCTCTTCCTCCACGTCCAAGTACCTTGTAATTTTAGAGCACAAGGATAGTAAAATGGAGACTAGATTACTAGTTGATACACGACTGACCGGCTTATATGCAGCTTTGTGGCCATCCTTGCAAAATCCATTTTGTTTGGTAGATTGGACCTTTGAAAACACCAAACGTAAATTCAAGACATGGACTCTCCATTCCCCTAATCACAAAGTTAAGAATGTGGCAAGTTCCCTCCCATGCTTAGGACGACGAATCCTCAAAGGAGAAGTATACTGGAGTGATTCCTTAACTTTTGGTGGCGAATTTCATTATATCCCCGGCTATTGGGAGTGGACCGAAGATATTCTTAGTAGGAACCATCGAGAATTGAGGGCCACCAATATTTACGATGTTTTCTATGCCTCATTGTTTACTTATGATCATTCTACAAGTATCATGCAAGCCTTCTGTGAGTCTTGGTGTCCTCTAACAAACACATTGCTTATCCATATCCCTTTGGGATTTGTGCACTATTGGGGGTCTTCCTCTAATGGGGTCATCTTATGAGGAAGTTATTCTAAATACTCGAGAACTTACAAGTGCTTACGACAAGGATAAAATATTTCTTCCACAATCTTGTCATCAATTGTTTGGTGCATATCACCAACTCCAAGAGGGAAACACTAAAAATCATAACATCCCTGTAAGAAGATGGATCGAGTTTTGGCGCAAAATGGTTTTAAAGTATGAAAAAACTCCATCGAGAAAAGAAAAGAAGTCAGCTCGTCCCAAATCAACACACAAACCTACTGGAGCCATAGGTAAAATGGTCAATTGGTCGGAAGCTGAAGATGCACTATTTGTTAAACATGGCGTTGGAAGTAACAAGAAAGACGAAGTATACTTGGCTGCTTTTTATCATGTTGTTTATGTGTCTTTGCGCTCCCTACAAAAGAAGGCGACTTTATTCGGCCTGAGACTTTCAAGATTGCAGGCCTTCTAGCGTGTGGGTAAAGAATTAACCTCGATGTTCCAGTGTTAGCTAGCATTTACAGGGGATTAAACACAATTTCAAATGGCTCACCACTCGATTCTTATAGATTTTACTTTCCAATTCATTATGTGTAAGGTTGGTTGGCCTGCTACTTCAAGACTCATTTTGCTCTAACAAATAGGCAGGCTACTCCTATAATGGCCATATACTCAGGTGAGGGAACATCGAGATACTTTGGGAATGATGACGCGAGAAAACGTATTCATGGAGGAGAAAGTTATGTATGGACTTCCACAATGCCAAGCAATCCTCAACCGTATTATTATCGTGATGATGGAAACGAGGAAGATTCTTAGTCAAGATTCTTCGCTCGAATTATCTTCCTTTGAGAAATGGATCGACCTTCATCGTAGATCCTTATATCCCTCTTCGTTTCAATCGTCAATTCGGTTTTCATCAAGACATCCCCAGTTGCTTGGATCAATATTTTCATGAGTTCTCTTTAGACAAAGGATTGGAACTTTTACGAATTTGTGTTTTGTCTAAAAGTAGGTCAAATGACACATTTCCCCCTACTATGCCCAAGATGAAGAAGTATGTCTTGTTCAATTATAAGTCTTGGTGGGAAAGAGTTCATGGACGCTTCCTTGAAAACCACTTACAATCTTTGGTGAATACCGCTTAGCCAGTTACTACTGCGCCTTCAGAGATCACGCCTCAAGAGCATAACAGGGAGGGCAAGTCTGCTACTTTAAAATACAAAGTGGATGTACCATGCGACGTCAAAGAACCTCCATGTAAAGAAGTTCAAAAGAAGGTCCTTGTTAAGGCCCGTCAAGCCAACGAGGGTTCCTTTCCATTAGGAACCATTGTTCCTACCTGCAACAAACGTCTGTCCCAAAACGAGAGTGATAGTAGTAATGGAGATCAAAACTCCAAGCGGGTGAAGCCATATTCTAACAAACAAGGAGATGCTAATTTGGATGTAGTTGAGATTACTGACAGCATCGGTAGTGCTTCAAGGACTTTGACGGCTATCAAAGAGGTAACGATTAAAATTTTCATATTTTATAATGTCCAAGTAGTTTAACTGACCATATATCCTTTTCTATGCAGGCAGATGGTGTTCACATTTCAATGGCATCCCACCAAATTAAGCCCCAAGGTAGTAGTAAATCTATCGCGGAGCCAGACTCGAGGAAATCACTTCCAATAGCTAAGTCAGACCTAGAGGCAACTTCCATTCCTAGTCTTGGAGCGAAATCGGGGCCTAATTTTTACCAACAATCAGCACCAACCATGTCTATCTTTGATGGAAGAAAGGTTGTCTTGACTCTTCGCAAGGATTTCATTCTAAATGCCTGGGCTAAAATTCATGCCAACTCAAGGACCTTACCGCAGACAATGCTTCTTCTCTTCAATTCGAGGTCGAAGTAATTCTCAAGGAGATGGATGGAAAGGGTGTGGATTTCCCTCTAAAAGGACTATTTACGTCCTTATTTGAGCTTGCCACATTATATGACCAGGCACGGTCAACTCTTTCTGACAAGTTTGTGGATGTTGAAAAATCAGAGTCATTTTTAAACGCCAAGGAATGACTTGATCTTGTCTTGATTAAGAAAGGGGAGAAGGCCAAGAAATTATCTACTTCCAGTCGATCTCTCAAAGAGGACAGAGAGAAGTTGAAACAGTTAAGAGCTCTTCAAGGTGTTGTCAAGAAAGAGGTTGAAGAGATTGAATCTAGAGTCTCATCTGCTGAAGAGGAGTACCGTAGATGTTCTGATGTTTCCTTGGCAACTGCAGATTACTTGGCCGGCGTGGAGATGAAGAAACAACGCCTAGAGACTTGGACAATTACAATTTGTGTTTAGATTAGTCAATATAGAGTATTTTATTCGCCTCTTTTTTTTGCATTTGATTAACTAGCGCCTATTCTTAGGAATGAAAACTCTATCTATTTTATTTTATATCACGCGTTTTCATTAATGCCCCTTCTTCCTTTGTGGTTCAATATCAATAGTATTTTTCTTATTATGATGTATTGATGTCCCCATGATGGAACTTGGCTTTTTTTTAATGTCATTGGCGTTCATTTCTTGAAGTTCTCTGTATCTGGAGATACATCCTCCTTCTTTGAGGATAATATTGTTCATCATCTTTGCACCTTTAGTGGTGGGAGATATATATCTCAATGTGAGAACGTTAAAAGTATGAGCCTTTTACTTTTCTTTTAGAAACTAAACTTTAAAATCCAAGACATATCAGAAATTCGGAATCAAACACCTTCAAAATCACCGCAGGTAATATTTTGAAACCAACTTTAGAATCCACCACGTTGAAAATTTCAGATTTATGCAGTCTCACTAAAAAATTCATATATTAATGTATGAATGTCGAAATCATGAACCGCTTGATTTTATGGAAAATAGACTTTGAGATCTAGTACATATCCAAAATTCAGAATCAAATAATTTGAGAACCGCCCAGATATTATTTTGAATCTAACTTTAAATTCCGACATGTTGATATTTTTAGATTTGCGCAGCTTCACCAACACTTTTATATCTTGATGTAGGAATGTCGAAATTATGAACCTTTTGATTTTATGGAAAATAGACTTCAAGATCTAAGAAATATCCAAAATTCAGGATAAAATAATTTGAGAATCATTCCAGATATTATTTGGAATCTAACTTTGGATTCCGACACGTTGATAGTTTCAGATTTGCGCAGCTTCACCAAACAAATTATATCTTGATGTAGGAATGTCGAAATCATGAACCGTTTGATTTTATGAAAACAAGACTTAAAAATATAAAACATGTCCAAAATATAGGATTCAATACCTTAAGGATAGTTTCAGATAATATTTTGAAGTAAACAACAGATTTTTATATACCGACAATTTCGAATTGGTGCGACTTTGCCAAAACTTTTATGTTTTGGTATGGAATCATCGAAAGAACAAGATATTTTTCTTGCTATCAATCAAAATTAAAGATCTCCATTCTTACTAAAAATCTTGGGTTCAAGTCTCACTTTATTTGAAGCATTGTGCCAAGGAATCCTTCTTCTTATATTTGTGTTCCTTTTTGACGTCTCTCTTCTCCTCCCTCCCCCCCCCCCTTTATTTTTTGGAAGTGATCGAATATGAAGTCCAATGAGCTTGAAGGTTATGCGAACATGAAGCTAGAGAATCCCCAGACTTTTATGCAAACATTGTCATCAGTGAGGACACTATTTTACCATAGCAGCTTGTCCCCTTTAAATCGAATGGGATCCAAATTTTAACAGACGAATGGTATCCCAACTCGATTTTCAAATATTGATTAAACAAATTACATTCCATCGTACTTCATTCGGAAAATTATTGGGGAATTATTTATCTTTTGAACTTATGCGACTGAACCCAGAATGAAACTCTAAGCTTCCTACGTACCTCGGTGAAGAGGATCAAGTCACACCGTAGTTCAGAATGGGTATTTCTTTTTTTTTTATGTCCTAACTTTTGCATAGGCCACCTCTTTTGAGGTTTTCAACCTAGCGGACTTTTTTTATGGGCCCTACACAGTTTAGACTCATGCGGGCCAAGAGTGTAGGAACATGCAGTTGAGCCTCATGCGTCCAGGAGCGTTGCAAATTCAAGGATAATACTTCTTCAAAAACTTGCCATTGATAGGGCCGATTCTCATACCATCTGCATCAACCAGCTTGTAAGGCCCACTTGAATAAGCTTCGTGTATGACATATGGCCCATCCCATTTTAAGGTGAACTTCCCTACAGGTTTATGGGAAGTAATAACGGGTCTTCGTATGGCAAGGACTTTATCTCCTACTTGAAAGGATCTTGGGTGAACTCTTTTATTGAAGGCGCGAGACAATCGATCTTGATAACATTCAAGACTCTGTTGAGCTTCCAACCTCTTCTCATCAAGAGCCTCCAAGTCCAATTCTGCTAATCGAAGTCGAGCATTTTCTTCATCGGTGATTCCCTCCTGAATAGCTAATCATAATGAAGGTATTTGACGCTCGAGTGGCAAGACGGCTTCAACTCCATAAACGAGTGCATAAGGGGTCGCTTGTGTTGACGTGCAGTGAGTTTTCCTATATGCCCATAGATCTTCTTCCATACAACATTCCAATCTCGTTTGGATTTGGAGACGACTTTCTTCAGCAAGTTGCATAGAGTTTTGTTGAAAGCCTCAGCTAGACAATTGGCGGCATCATTGTACATTGAAGAGTTACGTTGCTTGAAGCCAAAGAGATCACAAATATTGTTCATCAACCTATTATCGAATGGCTTTCCATTATCTGTTATTATGTAACGAGGAATGCCAATGCGATACATTAGGTTTACTCGGATGAAACTTGCAACATTTTCTTTCTTTACCTCCTTAAGAGCAACATGTTTGACCAATTTTGAGAAGTAGTCAGTTGCAGCCAAGATGTATAGGTGCCCATTAGAGGACTTTGGTAGTGGTCCAAAAACATCCAATCCTCAATCGTCAAATGGCTAGGATGTAACAGTCGGATGCAATACGTCAGGAGGTTAATGAATAAAATTCGCATGGAATTGACAAGCCTTGCATCTTCGAGCGTAGTGCAAGCAATCTTTTACCATCATCGGTAAATAATATCCCATCCTTTTTACACGGAAGTGGAGCTTTGGTCCTGACTGGTGTGACCCACATACCCCAGAATGTGCCTCTTGCAAAGCTTGGAGTGCTTATTCTTACCCTAAGCATCGCAAGAGTACTCCCTCGAAATACCTTCTGTATAGAGTATCTTTGTAGTAAAGGAAGCGAGGTGCACGACGATGGATTTCAGTCCTTCTCCTTGGATTTTGTAGAAGTATCCGATAGCATAAGTAGTCGATAATTGGTTGTTTCCATTATTCTTTCTCAAATTCAGAAACAACGACAAGATGCTTGAGTTCATTTTCTTCACCTGCGGCTTCATTTGGCGGTGGTGCTATCCATTTTTGGCAGACAGTAACTTGCGCTTGATCAGGCAGGGTTAATGATGAATCTAGGGCAACTAAAGCATCAGCCTTCTTGTTTTCTATCCTTGGCACATGCTGAATAGTCAGATCACTAAGCTACCCCATTAACTTTTTAGCGTAATCATGATATGGACGTATTTCAGGCTTCTTAACGTCGTAACTACCTAAAAGCTAATTGACTATTAAATGGGAGTCACCAAAGACTTGCAATTGCAATTGCTTCATATCAACGCCCATTTCAAGCCCAAGTATTAATGCTTGATACTCAGCAACATTGTTGGAACAGAATTGTGTCAAGGTGAAGGAGTAGGGCAGGACATCACCTTGGGAAGTGATAAATACTACAGCAGCACCAGCACCAGCTCCCCCACAGTGTGCAGCACCACCAAGGTACATCTTCCATGGAGTTTGAACTTCAACGACCATTGCATCCTCATCAGGTAGTTCGTCAGTTAGCTCCCAGTCATCAGGTATCAGATGATCTACCAAGAAGTCTGCCAATGATTGTCCTTTTTATAGCCTTTTGAGGGATGTACAAAATCTGTAATTGTTGAAATTGGAGGTACCATCTCGCTAGTCGATCACTAAGAACATGTTTTGACATCACAAACTTGATGGGATTTGCTTTAGAAACAAGACGAACAACATGATCTTGAAAGTAGTGCTTCAACTTTTGAATTGAAAAGACTAGCGCCAAACACAACTTTTCAATTGGCGAATAATTCAACTCGTTTGGTGTCATCATCCTGCTCAAGTAGTAAAGGGATTTTTCTTTCCTCTCACTATTTTCTTGGGCCAACAGTGTAACGACCCGACCAGACATTTTGTGTTCTAGGACCCCGTGCCCCTAAATGAGACTTCTCGTAGTTGTTTTTAATGATTTATGACTTGCGGGGACGGGTGGTTCGAGGTTTGGAGGAGTTTGGAGTGGTATAGGAACACTTAATTCCTTAAGGTAGGCCTTAAAGTCCAAGTTTGAATTTGGTCAACATTTTTGGTAAACAACCTCAGAATCAAGATTCAAAAGGTTCTGGTAGGTTTGTAAGATGATTCTGGACTTGGGTGTGTGTTCGGAACGGGTTTTGGATGACTAGGGAGTGTTTCGGCGCCAAACAGTGAAATAATAATTTCCTTAAGTTCAAATTGAGGTTTGGAACATTTTTTTGTGTTATCGAGGTCCAAACAAAATTCCGAGATCGGGAATAGTTCTGTTAGGTCATTTATGACTTGATCGCAAAATTTGGTGTCATTCCGAGTAATATAGGTACATTTCGGCGTGTTGGAAGTTAATTCAAGAACTTAAAGTTCTTAAGTTTTATCCAATAGGTTTTGGGGTATGATTTTTAGATTAAGCGTTGTTTCGAACGTTTCGACGGCTCGAGGAAGTCCGTATTATGATTTAGGACTTGTTGGTATATTTGGACTAGGTATCAGATGGTCCTGAATGGCATTAAGGCATCGCGCGAGGCAAAAACCAGCCTTAAAAGACTGTTGGTGCACCAGATCTGGTGCGACCGCACCTGCGGAGGTACAGCCACAGGTGCGAGACCGCTTATGTGGTCCCAGCCTCGCAGGTGCGACTCTAGGGGATGTTGCCCAGTTCCGCAGGTGCGGATCATTTTCCGCGGAAGCGGAGCCGCAGGTGCGGTCCTCGACCGCAGGTGCAAAGAATTTGTAGGCAGTGAGGTCGTCTTAAATGCGAGACTTAGCCATTTCTAAACCACTTTTCATCATTTTGGACGATTTGGAGAGCTGGTGAAAGAGGCATTCGACCTAGAAATTGTAAGGTAAGTAATTCCTACCAAGAGGTGAGTTTAATACCTGAATTCTTGGGTAGATTAACACATTAAATTAGTAGAAATCATGGGATTAGAGTAAAACCTAGGGTGTTTATAAAAATGAGAATTTACCAAGAAATTGATTATGAAATCATACAAAAACTATATAATATTGGTCCTTAGGCTATGGGTAAGTATTTCCTCCGAAAATTTCCAGAATCTGAGCATGTAGGCCCGGGGGTGTATTTTAGGATTTTCCAGTTTGGGTTGAAATGACCATTTAAGTAGGAGAATTATGGACTTTTGAGCATATATTAACATGTTAATGTGATGTTTGGCTATCTTAGAGTTCTCGGGCGACGAATTTGGAGTTTCGGGCGTGTTCTTAACTCAGAAAGTAGGCTTGACACGAGGTAAGTATCCTTTCTAACCTCATAAGAGGAAATTGTCCCTGTAGGCGAAATAAATGATTATGTTTTATTATTGTGGGGACTACGTACGTACGAGGTGACGAGAGTCCATTCATAGTGACTATTCTTGTTATGTCCGGGTAGCTAGGTTCACACCATGCCTTTTGAATTTCATTAAATTGAACTATATGCCTTGTTATTTCCATTGTATGCAACTTTGTTTCAAGAAAACCTGGAACTTGGTGTTTTAAACGATTTTTCATGTTGGAAAGGATTTAAAGGAAAAATGTTGTGTTTGTGTATGACCGCTTCGCAATCTATATTCCGCGAGCGGAGTGATTCTTTCCCTTACTCTCATTGGAGCGGGTCGTACGCCACGGCAAGTTGCTAGATGCATCTATGGTTCGCGCCTTTCGACCCTACGATAGTGCACAATTATTTTTATTATGTTGGCCCAGGCCGTTTGTCCTCAACCCATTATGCGCATGCTATTGGTTGACATTTTCATAACTGATGAACTGATAGATATCGGGGGATACGAATTGAAAACTTGTATGTTGGTGCTTCACTACGTAATTAAATTTTGTGGTTATATTCGATACTTATTGCT
This sequence comes from Nicotiana paniculata, assembly GCA_005239505.1. Taxonomy (NCBI): domain Eukaryota; kingdom Viridiplantae; phylum Streptophyta; class Magnoliopsida; order Solanales; family Solanaceae; genus Nicotiana; species Nicotiana paniculata. Next base: position 30,433 of record ML361359.1, read on the forward strand.
TTACGATCCATACGTACCTGTTATCTTCCTTAAATTTTACTTAAAACATATTACTTTGACCCTGTAAGTGTGTCGACCTCTCGTCACTACTTCTTCGAGATTAAGTGGGATACTTACTGGGTACATATTGTTTATGTACTCATGCTATGATCTGTACTTAATTGTACAGGTTCTGAGGCAGGTGCATCTGGGTATCAGTCTGGAGCCCGTTCCTGATTTTTACATGGTCGAGGCTTCACGGTGAGCTGCTTCTCTTGACGACCTCCAGCAGCACTTTGGAGCTTTTCTTTTTGCTATTTCTATCTATATTTTTCTCAGACAGTAGGACAGACTTTTATTCCCTTTGATTTTACTCTACTAGATGCATGTAGACTTGTGACACTAGTTCCTGGCACACACGTTAGTAAACTATTCTTTCGGGATGTAATTATTAAATTATGACTCTTATGGTTATTTCTGCTTAAAGTTGCCTATGTTATTCGTTGTACCTAATGTTTTAAATTTAAACCAAGTAAGTGTTGGGAATATCTCGATAAATTAAATCAAACTATCTAGTAAATTGATGTTGGCTTGCTTGACTACGGTGTTGGGCGCCATCGCGACCTGGATTAGGATTCGGGTCGTGACAAACAGCGCTCCAACAGACCTTTCTTGCGCCGAAATGTATAGTATCAATGGCTTTCCAGGTATAGGAGCTGCTAAAACTGGAGGCCTCATCAAGTTGGTTTTCATACTTTCAAAGGCATTGCTACAAGCTTGGTCCCACTTGAAAGGAACGCCTTTCTTCATCGGGCGACTAAATTATTGGCACCTTCCAGCTAGTTTCGAGATGAATCTTCTAAGGTATGCTATCTTTCCTTGTAGACTTTTCAATTCATGAATATCCCGAGGCTCAAGCATTTTCAAAATGGCATCCACTTTGGCTTGATCAATTTCGATCCCTCGATGTCAGACAATGAAACTAAGGAACTTTCCAGAAGTCACACCAAAGTCACATTTCAATGGATTCATCCTAAGTTGGTACCTCCGGAGCAACTCAAATACCATTCTCAAGTCCTTCAAGTGGTCACCCTTCTCTCTTTATTTTACCACCAAGTCGTCAACATAACATTCGACATTTTTGTGGAGAAGATCATCGAAAATATTCTGCATAGCCCTTTGGTAAGTAGCACCACCGTTCTTCAAGCCAAAAGGCATTACCTTGTTGCAATAAATACCCTTTGGGGTACAGAATGCAGTAAGCTCTTCATCTTTTAGTGCCATGCGAATTTGGTTATAGCCCGACGAACCATCCATTAAATACATTGCCTTGTAACTAGTAGTAGCATCGATCATCAGCTTTTGAATAGGAAGCAGGAATTCATCTTTGGGACATGCATTCTTGAGATCCCTGAAGTCAACACATACTCGAATCTGGCCATTCTTCTTCCTTACAGGGACAATACTTGAAACCCATGTTGGGTATTTAACTTTCCGAATAAATCCAGCTTCAATGAGTTTGTTAACTTCGGTTTCAATCAAGGGAAAAAAGTCTGGCCTAAAGCGCTTTTGAGCTTGCTTAACAGGACGAGCGCCATTCTTGACCGCAAGATGATGGACTGCCACTTTAGGGTCCAAGACAGGCATCTCTTTGTAGCTCCAAGCAAATACATCCTTGTACTCCTTGAATAACTCAATATAAGTGCTTTCTTCATCAACTTCTAATAAAGCACTTAGGTAGGTGGGTCTTGGTTCTTCATCAGTGCTAAGGTTAACTTTTTTTAAGGCGTAAATCTTTGCCTTCACCCTTCTTCAAGTTCCGGCGGAGCATCTTTTGCATCTTCATCTTCTCGAGGGTCCCCATCATTGAAGGATATGTCATAACATGGTGAAACGTCCCATATTCTGCATTATCCTCCATTGAAGATGGAACACCGTTCTCGCCTTGTACAGCGACATGATAAGAAGAACCCATACTTTCTTCGTCGTCATCCCATTCTTTAGTGTAGACCACAGTGTATGGCTTCACTTTCAGTACTCCATCACAAGAAACCATGACTTTTGTTTGTCGCCTCAATTTAGAAGGAACCAAACCTTGGAAATCTTTAGAGATCTTCTGAATTTTGGGCGAAGCAGGTGTTCTTGTATTTCGATAATTTCTCTGGGACTTATTCCCCTTCTTTAATGGACCCAATCTTTCAAATACGGAAGTTCTCACAGTTGATTTTCCAAGTCTGTCAAAGACGGAAGGCCTGTTAGAAGTGGCAGATTCGTCTTCTACAGTGATATAATTGCTACTAGCCCTCCTTATTGAGATGCGCGCTGGTGACAGTTGCTTGTATCCCAAACCTTCACGTGGTTGCCTCGTTGCAGCTTCTGATGGGAGCTTCCCTAACTTTGACGGCTCATCGAGATTGTATCCAGCTTTCGCAAATAGCTTGTAAGCGTTAGGATCAAAACCTTCATTTGTTCGCTTTGTAGGGAGTGGCACATTCTGCAAATGATTTTGGCCTACAGACCCTGCAAGCGGCTTCGGGGACAACTTTACTGCCTCAATTCGTTTTACCAGAAGATTTAACTTCTTTAGCATGTTGGTTTGGAGATTAGATGATTCTCCCTCGTCTTTCTTCCTTTTAGGGACATATTGGAGCTTAGGACTTACTTTCTTTCCATAAGATTCAATATCCCCTCTGTGAGATTTATTCACGTTGGGTTGTACCTCCTTAGTAACGGCTTTGTCTTTACCAACAGTCACCTCAGATCTTTTGGTTATGGGCTCGTCATTCATGTTTTTCTTGCCATCATCAACTTTTAGCTCCTTCACAATGCGGTTCTTCAAGTAGAACTTTGCATCGGCGAAGTGTGACTCTACCTCGGCGAATGGCTCATCATCAGCAACTATCTTCTTCTCGACTTCGCCCTTATAGTATTTCAAACATTGATGGTAGGTAGATGGAACCACATTATTCTCATGTATCCAAGGCCTTCCAAGAAGGACGTTGTATGAAGTCTATGCATCGATCATATGAAACTATGCACTTGATTGCATATCTTCAATGGTGATTCCCAGCTTGATCGCGCCTATGGCTCTTTTCCCCCCTTGGTTGAATCATTGGATCATCACACGACTTTTTGAGAGTTCATTCATGGGAATACCAAGTTCTTTCAAAGTGCGAATTAGTAAAATGTTACTGAGGATTCTTGAGGAGTGGACTCGATAAGATTTTCCGAAGATGGTGCCAATGGTAGGTCATCACTCCCTTCTTTCCCTTCTTCAGTATGGAAACAAGAGGCATCAATACCCCCATGGGAAATCTTCGTGCGGAACCAACTTGGTAAAAACTCCTCCAAGGTCACTGGATATCGTGGCTTTTGAGGGTGGTGCACCTCCACTTTCGCTTTATTTACATGATTAACTGGGTTACGTCTCCTAGGTCTTTTCACCATTATTTTCCTTGTTGGTTGTTCCATTCATCCTTTTCGTGGGCTTCTTTTGTTGCGCCTACGACGAGTCACCAACGTCCAACCTTCATTATCCTCAGGTTGACCGTCTTCAACTTTGTAGTTCTCCAGTAATTCTTCATCTTTACTTTCTTTAAAACTACATAATTCGTCTGGGCTGAATGAGCCAAATGTGATAGAGACTTGGTTTGCGCTTGCTTTCTCATCTTCAAGCAAGATCTTTTTTTCACGAACCAAGTCCATAACTTTGTCTTTGAAGACAAAGCACTTCTACAGAGGGTGGCTCACAAGTCGATGATATTTGCAGTAATTTGGGTAATCAATTTTCCCAACTTCATTTGGTCGTTTCATCTTCGGAAGCTCAATGAGATTTAACTCGGGGAGTTCTTCAAAAATAGTTGGCACATCAGAATCCATAAATGGGTACTCTTTCTCTTGCATTTCTTTTAGAGTTGACTTTCCACTTGGCTTATCTTGAAACGAAGTGGATTTCATAATCTTCTTTTTGCTCACCTTCGTCGTGAACTTCATAGGTGATGTGCTGACATTCATAGCTTCTTTGTTTTCAGATCTTGGTATAAACTTGCTCCATTTTCTAACTTCTTGCTTGTTGTTTTCTTTGCGAGGCTCATAGATGGGCAGCCTTTCATTTCCAATGAAGGCCATGCTCAATTCCATGTCATGGGCACGAGATGAAAGTTTTTCAAATGTGCTAGGCTTGATACCTTGCAAGAGGTAGTGCAATACCCAATGCATGCCTTGGATGCACGTCTCTATGCCAGAAGCTTCACCAAGCCTGTCTTTACAGTTGAGGCTTGAATTCCTCCAACGATTGATAAAGACGATAACTGGTTCACTCTTGCGTTGATGAGTACTTGTGAGTTCTATCATACTCACAATACGTCTCATCCTATAAAATCAATTAAAGAATTCTTGCTCTAGTTGATCCCAGCTATCAATAGATCCATCCTCGAAGTCTGTGTACCAATCAAAAGCATCCTTTTAATGAGCGGACAAACTGTTTGACGAGGTGACCTCCATAAGTCCCAGCATTGTTTCATGTCTCAACGAAGTGCGCCACATGTTGCTTTGGATTGCCTTTTCCATCAAACTGTTGAAATTTTGAAGGTTGATAGCCAGCAGGCATCTTCAACATATCGATATTTGAAGTGTACGAATTTGCGTAGGTAAAGGAGGACTTGGAAGCAAATTCATATTTGTTTCTTATAGTCCCTTCAAGAAACTCATTTAGTTGATTGATTGGAATCACCCTTCCAAATAAACTGGAATTTTCTTAGTGGATGCAACTTGTCGTGGGGGAGCATCAATCTCTTGAACTTCTGGGAGTTTTCTAGGTGCATGGACGAATTCTTCTTCCATCAAGATTCCCACCCTATTTGTTAGCTTATCGGTTCTAGCATCTTGATTTTGCATGCACTTGGTCAAGCCAGCGATTGCTTCCGTCAAGTTTGCCAACTGCTCCTCCACAGATGAAGTGTTTGTGACCATGGCTTGCATGATTGTCATGGACGATGGAGAGTGGCATGGATTTTCACACAGATTGATCCTTGATTGGATCACCCTATGTGGTGTAAGTGGGGAGGATCCATCACTTGAAGCGTCATCATCTTCCTTCACAGCAGAGTGCTTGGATCCGGAGAGGTCAAGCAGAGCAAGAGTTTTCTTGATATTTTCAGCAACATCACTTCCTCCTTCGGGTGCATTTGTGGAAGATCTTGATCCTTTTGAGGATGAAGATCCGAAAATAGGGGTAGATGTGGACGACACTTGGGGTGCTTGCTGTCCTAACGAGCTTGCTTTGCTCCTTGTAACTGGTCCAAAGCTTCCAAAGGTAACTTCGAGTATGTTTTCCACATCAGCATAGAACCTGGAATTAGCAGCCTTGGCGGAAGTTGAACTGGAGTTGATTTTCTTGGAAGCCATTTCGTTGTTCTTGAACTTTGGTGATTGAAAAGTTGAGATGAGAGGTAGAGATTGTCCCACTAGGCGTGCCAGAATTTGTAGACAATAAATTGCATCGAGAAAATATAATCAAGATCGAAAAGTATTGCAACAATCGTAGTATTTTATTTCAGATAATATGAGTGACAATCTCTATGAATCCTCTGATTCTTATTTTCAATAGTAAATTAAAATGCTTCGGGCTTAATCTTGAATTTTATTTTATCTTAATCCAAGTGATTGAAGCTTGATCTTGATCTTGAGGTACTTTTAATCTAAGGGCTTGCAGCTTGTTCTTGAATCTTCGTCTTGATCTTTTAAATCCTTAGAACACTTGAATGCTTGTAGCTTTTAGAGAAATCCGCGGTGTTTGATCCACGAGCTCCCTCTTGCTTCTTGTTATAACTTCTGGTGTCCTTTCTGGGTTATGAAGACCCCTATTTATAGTTGTGGGAGGGAAGAGCTATGATAAGAACAAACTCTCTCCGACCAATCAAATTGAAGCGTGATAAAGCCGCATTTGATTGGCCAGAACATGTCACTTGCACACATGGCACGATTTCATTGGCCTTTTAATGTGATTTGGCATGCCTTGTCCTTTTGACACGTGGCATGATCTTATTGGCTCTTCCGTTTGATTTGGCGTGCCACGTCATTTGACACGTGGCACCAAACTGGGCCTCCAGGAGGATGACATTTTGGTCTTAATAAACTGGGCTCATCACTTTAACCCACTTAATTGGGCTAGCCCAATGGGTTAAGACTTATTTATTTAATCCATATATACTGAAATTATATAATTAGTTCAATTATATTAGCCCATAATATTTATTTGGACTAGTATATTTAAAATATAGTCCAAATTATTTATTGAGTTTAAATTCAATAACTTTTACATGCCTACAGTTTAATATCTATTTTTTATTTTGCAATTTTAATAAATTTTTATATTAAATTTTTATTACGTGTCGAAAGTTATGGATTCAATAACATTTGTGATTTGTGATAACATTTGTGATTTTTTTGACGTAGGCAAATGTCAACGATGACGTAGTTGATATTTTTTCTTATGTGATGCATTGTGGTTAAATTAAGAAACACCAATACCAATATGCCATTCCTTATAGTTTTGCAGTGCATAAAAATATTTTTTTCTAAAAATGCTATCGATGTGCAACAGAGCAAGAGGGAATTGTGAAAACAAAGAGAGGGAAAAAAAGAGGGAGAACTTTTTAAATTTTCATTTTTGAAAAAAAACTAAAGTGGAGATAACTGTTGTAATAACATTTATGACGTGTCACTGACTCACTAGTTTTCATAATTTCTTACACAAAGATAAAAAAAAAAAAAAAAAAAGTAGTGGCATATTTGTATTGGTAAAAAATAGACATTACATGTGTAATGTCTTGGATGACAAAGAAATATACGTGGGGCAATGGAAGAGTGACAGTTGGATGAAAGCTTAGAAAGAGGAACGGAAAAAAGAGGTACGAGGTAACACCCCACGAGGTAATTAGAAGCGGAAGCTCCAGTCTAATTGAGGAATTGAAGAGACACGACCAGAATGATCCAATGCAGAATAAAGGGCAGATTCTAAGGTCTTCAATCAATGAGCTAAACGTTACAGAATCTTCACGCAAGAGTTACGATTACCTATTGTAACGTTACATTAATGATATAAATATTCATTAATGCTCAATTATTAAGAAGAGTATACGTTATATTAAGAAATTCCCTATAAAAGGGAGTAAATTCTCACTTTTAGAGACACGTTCGAACCACTACTGAAATATACTTACTTTTATTAATCTTAATGCTTTCTTATTTACAAGTCTAAATCATGTTATTAGCTAATCTCTTTGGTTATCATAAGCCCGAGTACTTCTTAAAATAGCTTTGACTAAGAATTCAATTCTTTGGTTAAACAAATTGGTTCCGTTACCGGGAAACTGATAATCTTTTTTTGTATTCCTAAGTTATCTTTACTGAATCATGTCAAACACCAACGTCAACGACCAACAGGTGTCACGACTCGAATTACCCCCGAACGGCCTCGTGACGGCACCTAGTCCCTACGACGAGGTAAGCCTAAAACTTGCGGAAAATAAGGAAAAACAATAATAGAAACAGTAAAGAAGAAGCAATACTATAAAAATTTTAGCCGCTCGGCATTTACAACTTTTACTTTCCTAAAAACCGGAACATCACAAAGTCACAAACTCTGAACTTTTGTCGCTCTATACAAAGAAACAAGGAAAATGTCTCTATATATCTCCTATATATGTACTAGAGTAGGAAGGGGACTCGTGAGATCCTGCTGACGCGGCAGAATTACCTCGCGGTTTCCTATTAAGCTGCTAAGATGCTCCTATCCACTGTACTGTGTGCTGGTACTTGGATCTGCACATGGGTAAAACATGCACAGGAAAGGGCGTGAGTACTCCACATTCAGCACTCCGTAAGTGCCAAGCCTAACCCTAGTCAAGTAGTGACGAGGTCAGGTTGAGGATCTACTGAGTTTTAAAACAAGTAAATATAAATTTAAAACAGTGAATATAGATAAGCAATGATAAACAGGATTTATAGCAACTGGAAGAAATTATAACAGAAAGACAGCCATCGGCTCAGCACATCATATATCTCAACAGTAAATTTGCAATGCAGTACAAGGGAAAAGCTCCCGGATCTCAGTCTGTAGTCCCAATTTAAATATGCTATGTAGTACAGGGGGAAAGCTCCTGGATCTCGGTCCGTAGTCCCAATTTAAATATGCAATGTAGTACAGGGGGAAAGCTCCTGGATCTCGGTCCGTAGTCCCGATTTAAATATGCAACACCGAAGTAAGTCGGAAACAGCTTAATTAAACAGTTCAGGAAAAGCAACAGGCAAGAACAGAATAAAACTACCTAAACATGGTGCAACTAGTACCAATTAAGAGGAAATCAAGTAAGGACAGGTAGGCATGCTTATTCTTAAGATAACTACTCAATTAAGACAGGAAACTACAATATAGGAATGAGAATGAGTGATTTCATGAAAGAAAAAATGGAATTTTAGCAACAATGACCCGTGTATGCACTCGTCACCTCATGTACACGGCGTCCACTTAACAAAATCAGTAAAAAAATGCCTAAGGGGAAGTCCCCAACACAGAGTTAGGCAAGCCACTTACCTTGACTATGCTAATCAACTCAATACCACGCTCTTGCCACGCGTATCCGACTCCGGGTGGCCCAAATCTATTCAAATCGATTGCATAATGTAAATATCACTTCCAGGGAACAAAATAGCTAATTATTTCTATGCTAATACGCGAAATTAGAAAATTCGCCCAAAAATTCCCCTAGGCCCACGTCTCGGAATCGGGTAAAATTTATATATCCCGAACACCCATTCGCTCATGAACTCACTCGAACAAGAATCAACAAAATCCGACGTCTAAATCTCCTTAAATGCTCAGATTTCTACTTGGGGAAGTTTCATCCCAATTTCATGGTTTTTCATCCAATTTCATTGATTAGATTGAGGAAATTGATAGAGATTATTGATATACAAATGGATTAAGGTTAGAAAATGTTACCTATGATTCTCCTCTTCAAATTTCACTGAATATCATCAAATCCCAAGCTCACAATCGATTTTGGAGTTATGAATTTCAAAAGCTCGGATTTTGGTTAAGCCAACCCAACTATTTCGCACCTGCGACACTGGGATCGCACCTGCGGTGCCGCACATGCGGAAACACAATCGCAGGTGCGGAACTCATTAAAAGACCTGGGGTCGCACCTGCGGTGGCTGCGTCACAGGTGCGGATCTGCACCTGCGGATACTCTTCCGCGCCTGCGAGTCGGGCCAGCCTAAGCTACTTCTGCACCTGTGTGCACCCCCTTTGCACCTGCATGTCTGCACCTGCGAAAAACCAACACCGGAACCAGAAATGGTTCTGCTGCTCTTAACGTTCCAAATTCACCCGTTGGGCATCCGAAACAACCCCGAGGCCCCCGAGACCTCAACCAAACCTACCAACTCACCCTAATACCTTGTTCAAACTTTTCGAGTCTTAAAAATACATCTCATAACATCAAAATCAACAATTATGAATAGATTCAAGCCTAAGAAATTATGAAATTTCTAGAATTCACGTCTGATGCTGAAACACGTCAAAACTCATCCGAATGACCTCAAATTTTGCGCACTGGTCACACCTGGAATTACGGACCTTCTGTCGCTTTCGGAATTCAATTACGAGTCTGATATCAAATTTTCAACTATCGGCCGAAATCGTCGAAATTCTAACTTTCGCCAATTCAAGCCTAAATCTACAACCGACCTCGAAAACACATTCCGAACACACTCCTAACCCCGAAATCACCCAACGGAGCTAACGGAGTCGTCGGAATTCCATTCATGATCTGTCTTCACACAGCTCTAGCTACGACCAAATTTCTAATGCTAAATTCCACATTTATGGACTATGTGTTCAAAATCACCCCGGATTTTATCACTCAACACTCCGACAAGTTCCAATAACATAAATAGACATGGGAGAAGAGGTTATTAGGGGATCAGGGCGTTAACTCTCAAAACGACCGGTCGTTACATCCTCCCCCTCTTAAGAAAATCGTTCGTCCTCGAACGAGTATAGAAACATACCTGAAGCTCGGCCTCCCAAGTCGCCTCCTCGACTAGCTGACCCCATCACTGAACCTTAACTGAGGCAATATTCTTCGATCTGAGCTTGCTGACCTGCCTGTCCAATATAGCCACAGGATCCTCAACATATGATAGATCCTTGTCCAACTGGACTGAGCTGAAATCCAAAACATGAGTCGGGTCACCGTGATACTTCTGGAGCATGGAGACGTGGAACACCGGATGAACCCCTGATACGGTGGCAGGTAGGGCTAGCTCATAATCAACCTCCCCAACACGTCGCAACACCTCAAAAGGACTAATAGATCTCAGACTTAGCTTGCCTTTCTTCCCGAATCTCATGACGCCCTTCATAGGCGATACCCGAAGCAAAACCCAGTCACCAGACATAAATGTCGAGTCACGAACCTTCCGGTCCGCATAGCTCTCTGCCTAGACTGAGCTGTGTGAAGTCTCTCCTGAATCACCTTCACCTTGTCCAGGGCATCCTGAACCAAGTCTGTACCCAACAATCGGGCCTTGCTCGGCTCAAACCATCCCACGAGAGACTTGCACCGCCTACCATACAAAGCCTCATACAGCGCCATCTGTATGTTGTACTGGTAGCTGTTGTTATAAGAAAACTCTGCAAGATATCCCATGACCCTCAAATATCTATCACACAGGCACAAAGCATATCCTCGAGAATCTGAATCGTGCGCTCAGACTGCCCGTCCGTCTGAGGGTGAAAAGTTGTACTCAACTCTACCCTGGTGCCTAACTCCTTCTGGACGGCTCTCCAAAATCGTGAAGTGAACTGTGTACCTCTTTCTGAAATGATAGATACTGGGATACCGTGGAGGCAAACAATCTCTCTGATATAATTCTCAGCCAACCTCTCAGATGAATATGTAGTCAGCATTGGAATGGAATGGGCTAATTTGGTCAGCCGATCCACAATCACCCAAATAGCATCATGCTTCCTCAAAGTCCGAGAAAGTCCAACCACAAAGTCCATGGTGATCCGCTCCCACATCCACTCTGGAAGCTCAATCTGCTGAAGTAACCTCCCGGTCTCTAATGCACACATTTGACTTGCTGACAGTTGAGACACTTGGCTACAAACTCCACTATATCCTTCTTCATCCTTCGCCACCAATAGTGTTGTCTCATATCCTGGTACATATTCGCGGTACCCGGATAGATGGAATACCGCGAACTATGGGCCTCCTCAAGAATCAACTCCCGAAGCCCATCTATGTTGGGTACACAAATACAGCCCTGCATCCTTATCACCCCGTCATCACCTATCTGATAAGGTCATAAAGGGAAGATCGAGCAACCACACAAGCTAATACCCGACAAGGATCAGAAAGATTCAATCTCACGATCTAACTAGCTAAGGACTGAACATCTAAGTCTAGAGGCCTCTCAGCTGCATGAGGGTATGCCAAACTCCCCAAACTCTCTGCCCGGCGACTCAAGGCGTCAACCACCACATTGGCCTTCCCCGGGTGGTATAATATAGTGATGTCATAGTCCTTTAGCAACTCCAACCACCTACGCTGGCAAAAATTTAGATCCTTATGCCTGAATATGTGCTACAAACTCCGATGATCCGTGAATATCTCATAGGGAACACCATATAAATAATGACGCCATATCTTCAGGGCGTGAACAATCGCTGCCAACTCGAGATCATGAACAGGGTAGTTTCTCATGCACCTTCAACTGCCTGGACGCGTATGAAATCACTCTACCATCCTGCATCAACACCGCTCCCAGGTCAATCCTCGAAAGCATCACAATAGACTGTGTAGGACCCTGAACCTGTGGGTAATACTAACACCGGGGTTGTAGTCAGGGCTGTCTTGAGCTTCTAAAACTCTCATCACACTCCTCAGTCCATATAAAAGGTGCACCCTTCTGGGTGAGTCTGGTCATGGGCGCTGAAATGGATGAAAATCCCTCCACAAAGCATCTTCATCTTTTCGAAAGCCCAGACCATTCTTCTGGAACGGAAATAATACCCAGCCAAATCGAGGAAACTGCGGATCTCAGTAGTTGAGGACAGCCTGGGCCAACTCTGTACTGCCTCCACCTTCTTCGGATCTATCTTGATCCCATCCGAAGACACCACATGGCCTAGGAATGCCAAAGAATCATGCCAAAATTCCCACTTAGAAAACTTGTCATACAGCTTCTTCTCCCTCAATGTCTGAAGCACGGTCCTCAAGTGATGCCCATAGTCCTCTAAGGACCGAGAATATACTAGAATGTCATCAATGAACACAATGACGAAAGTATCAAAATAAGGCTGAAATATGTTGTACATCAGGTGCATGAAGGCTGCTGGGGCATTGCTCAGCCCAAATGACATAACAAGGAACTCATAGTGGCCATATCTGGTCCTGAAGGCAGTCTTCGGGATATCCGGCTCCTGAATCTTCAAATGATGATAAACTGAACGCAGATCAATCTTGGAGAACACCCTAGCACCCTGTAACTGGTCAAATAGATCATCAATACGAGGTAATGGGTACCTGTTCTTCACTGTCACCTTATTCAGCTGCCGGTAGTCAATACACATACGCATCGAGCCATCCTTTTTCTTCACAAATAACACCGGAGCACCCCAAGGTGATACATTGGTCCTGATGAATCCCTTTTTAAGCAACTCATGTAACTGCTCCTTCAACTCCTTCAACTCGGGAGGAGCCATGTGATAGAGAGGAATGGAAATGGGTTGCGTGCCCGACAACAAGTCAATACCGAAATCAATGTCTCTATCGGCTGGCATACCTGGAAGATCAGCTGGAAATACATCAGGATAGTCCCTGAAAACTGGAACTGACTCAAATGTAGAGGTCTATGCACTAACATCTCTCACATAATCCAAATATGCATCACACCCCTTTTCAACCATCCGTTGAGCCTTAAGAAAAGAAATGACTCGCCATGGAGTATACTCTAAGGAACCTCTCCACTCTAACCTCGGTAATCCTGGCGTAGCCAGGGTCACGGTCTTGGCGTGACAATCAACAATAGCATAGTAGGGAGACATCCATTCCATACCCAATATATTATCAAAATCTACCATACTGAGTAGTAGTAAATGAACTCTGGTCTCAAAACCAAAGATAGCAATCAAACATGACCGATATACGTGGTCCACAACAAAAAAGTCTCCCACCGGAGTAGAAACATAAATGGGGGAACTCAAATAATCCCGAGATATCCCCAGATCTGAAGCAAAATAAGAAGACAAATACGAATATGTAGAGCCTGGGTCAAATAATACTGATGCATCCCTATGACAAAGGGGAACAATACATGTGATGACTGAATCTGAAGCAATGGCCTCGCATCGGGCCGGAAGATCATAGTACCTGTCCAGGCCTCCCCCTCTAGGGCGACCACGACCTCCCCGACCTCCACCTCGAGCTGCCTGAGGTGGTGGGGTAGCAGCTGGGGCTGGAAGAATAGCTGGGGGACCTGGTGGAAGAAGTAGGGCCTGATAAGTCTGAGGTAGTGCACCCTTCCTCGCTGTAAGGAAATATCTGATCATATGACGAGGGTCACCACACTCAAAGAAACCCCTTGGAAGACATGGCAGCCGCTGCTGACTCTTAACGGGCCTGCTGGACTGGCCAGTGATAGCACCTCGAGCAGGAGGCACCTGAGATACTGGTGGTGCATAATAAGGCTCCTGAGGTCTAGGAGGAGCTGGAATACCACTGGCTACTGGGAGAGCTGAATGAACGAGGCAACTCACAAAACCCCTACCATATCGTGTTGTTGGTGCACGGGCTCCTAAAAAATGACCAGTCTCTTAAGACCTCTTGGCCTCTCTCCCCTCCATGTCCCGGGCTAACATAGTCTCAATCCTCCGGGAAATACTCACAACCTGTTGGTAAGTAATATCTGTCTCCAGCTCTCTAGCCATGTTGGTCCGAAATACTGCGGTGGAGTCCCTCAATAAAGCGTCGAACCCTCTCTCTGACAGTGACAACCAAAGCTAGTGCATGGCGAGCCAAATCGTTGTAATGGACTGCATACTCTGACAAAGTTATGGTACCCTGGCGTAGCTACTCAAGCTCCGCACGCCAAGCATCCCTGAAGATCTGAGGGACAAAGTCAAGTAAGAACATCTCGGATAACTGATCCCAAGTAAGTGAAGCTGCCTCGCCCGGACTACTAAGCTCAAAAGCACGCCACCACTGATAAGATGCTCCCCTCAGCTAGAAAGCAGTGAAAGAAACCCCACTCGTCTCCACAATACCCATAGTGCGGATAATGCGATGACACCCCTCGATAAAATCCAGGGCTTCATCCGAAGCTAGTCCGCTGAACTTAGGTAGGTGGTACTTCTTGTACCTCTCAAGTCAGAGTTGCTCTACCTCAGGACCAGTTATCCTAGTCTCATGTTGAGCTGGAGCTGTTGGGGCCATAAGAATATACTCTGGAACCTGCCCAATATGAAGCCTCTACTAAGGAGTACGGGCTGTGGGAGTCTGTGTCCCTCCCCCGGCCTGGGATGTAGCTTGAGTTATCAGGAGTAGACCCGCCTGAGACAGAGTACTAAAGGCACTCAATAACTGAGTTAATGTCTCCTGGAGGTTTGGAGTAACAGTAGGGACCTCATGTGCCCCTCCAACTGTAGCTGCTGGGGGCTCCTCTGCCTCTGCTCTAGCCGGTGCTAGGGCTGCACCGCGTGCTCATCCTCTGCCCTGTCCCCTGCCTCTTGTGGCTCTAACTGGGGGCACAGGTGCCTGGTCATGAATACATCCGATACGGGTACGAACCATCTACAAGAAAAAATAGAATAAAGTTTAAGAATTTGATGACAGTAACTAGCACGATAAGGAATTCCAAAGAATTTGATTGTTCTTAACAGTTACATAGCTTCTCAAAGATAGATACGGATGTCTCTGCATCGATCCGTGAGACTATAATAAACCAGCTTGTGACTTGTGACTCCTATGAACCTAGACGCCCTGATACCAACTTGTCACGACCCGAATTACCCTTCGAACTGTCTCGTGACGGCACCTAGTCCCTATGATTAGGTAAGCCTAAAACTTGCGGAAAATAAGGCAAAACAATAGTAGAAACAGTAAAGAAGAAGCAATACTATAAAACTTTTAGCCGCTCGGCATCTAGAGCTTTTACTTTCCCAAAACCCGGAACATCACAAAGTCACAAACTCTGAACTATTGTAGCTCTATACAAAGATATAAGGAAAATATATCTATATATCTATTATATCTGTAATAGAGTAGGAAGGGGACTCGTGAGATCCTGCGCATGCGTCAAAATTACCTCGTGGTCTCCTATGCAGCTGCTAAGATGCACCTAGCCACTGTACTGCTTGCTGGTACCTGGATCTGCACATGGGGAAAACATGAACAGGAAAGGGAGTGAGTACTCCACATTCGGTACTCTGTAAGTGCCAAGCCTAACCCCAGTCAAGTAGTGACGAGGTCAGGTTGAGGCTCTCCTGAGTTTTAAAACAAGTCAATATAAATTTAAAACAGTGAATATATATAAGCAATGATAAATAGGATTTATGGAAACTGCAAGAAATTATAACAGAAAGAGAGCCCTCGGCTCAGCACATCATATATCTCAACAGTAAATTTGCAATGCAGTACAAGGGGAAAGCTCTCGAATATCAGTCAGTCCCAATTTAAATATGCTATGCAGTACAGGGGGAAAGCTCCCGGATCTCCGTCCGTAGTCCCAATTTAAATATGCGTCTTAGTACGGGGGAAAGCTCTCGGATCTCGGTCCGTAGTCCCAATTTAAATATGCAACACCGAAGTATGTCAGATACATCTTAGTTAAACAGTTCAAGAAAAGCAACAGGCAAGAATATAATAAAACTACCTAAACATGGTGCAACAAGTAGCAATTAAGAGGAAATCAAGTAAGGACAGGTAGGAATGATTATTCATAAGCTAACAACTTAATTAAGACAGGAAACATTAATATAGGAATGAGAATGAGTGATTGCATGGAAAGAAAAATGGAATTTTAGCAACAATGACCCGTGTACGCACTCGTCACCTCACGTACACGGCGTCCACGTAACAAAATCAATATAAAAATGTCTAAGGATAAGTCCCCAACACAGAATTAGGCAAGCCACTTACCTTGACTACGCTAATCAATTCAATACCACGCTCTTGCCACGAGTATCCGACTTCGGGTGGCCAGAATCTATTCAAATCGATTGCATAATGTAAATATCACTTCAATGGAACAAAATAGCTAATTATTTCTAAGTTAATACGCGAAATTAGGAAATTCGCCCAAAAAGTCCCCCGAGCCCAAGTCTCGGAATCGGGTAAAATTTATATTTCCCAAACACCCATTTGTTCATGAACTCACTCGAAAAAGAATCAACAAAATCCGACGTCTAAATCTCCCTAAATCCTCATATTTATACTTGGGGAAGTTTCATCCCAATTTCATTGGTTTTTATCCAAATTCATTGATTAGATTGAGAAAATTGATAGAGATTATCTATATACAAATGGATTAAGGTTAGAAAACATTACCTATGATTCTCCTTTTCAAATTCCACTGAAAATCGCCAAATCCCGAGCTCACAATCGATTTTGGAGTTATGAATTTCAAACCCTCAGATTTTGGTATAACCAACCCAGGTATTTCGCATCTGCAACACTAGGATCGCACCTGCGGAAACACAATCGCAGGTGCAGAAACTCATTAAATGACCTGGGGTCGCACCTGCGGTGGCTGGGTCGCAGGTAAGGCTCCGCACCTGCAAATACTCTTCCGTGCCTGCGAGTCGGGCCAGCCTAAGCTACGTCCGCACCTGCGTGCACCCCCTTCGCACCTGCATGTCTAAACTTGTGGAAAAACCATCGCAGGTGCGAGACACCAGAACCAGAAATGGTTCACCCGCTCTTAAGGTTCCAAATTCACCCATTGGGCATCCGAAACAACCCCGAGGCTCCCAGGACCTCAACCATACCTACCAACTGACCCTAATACCTTGTTCAAACTTGGTCGAGTCTTAATAACATATCTCATAACATCAAAATAATCAATTATGCATAGATTCAAGCCTAAGAAATTATGAAATTTCTAGAATTCACATATGATGCCGAAACACGTCAAAACTCATTCGAATGACCTCAAATTTTGCACACTGGTCAGAATTGGCATTACGAAATTTCTGTCGCTTTCAAAATTCCATGCTGAGTCCGATATCAAAATTTCACCTATCCGCCGAAATCGCCGAAATTCTAACTTTCGCCAATTCAAGCCTAAATCTACAACCGACCTCGAAAATGCATTATGAACACGCTCCTAACCCCAAAATCACCCAACAGAGTCAACGGAATTCCATTCCGGATCCTTCTTCACACAGCTCTAGATACGACTAGATTTCTAAAGCCTTATTCCACATTTATGGACTATGTGTCCAAAATCACCCCGGATTTCATCACTCAACACTCCGACAAGTTCCAATAACATAAATAGACATGGGAGAAGCGATTGTTAGGGGATAGCGGTGCTAACTCTCAAAACGACCAACTAGGTTGTTACAACAGGCAACTGGAACTCCAATTCCATCGCGTCATGCATCCCCACGAGGTTCAAGGGACAAATCCCCAGAAAGATATACAGCTCACAACAATGATCAAATTATAAACGAGCAAACAGGAGAATAAGACCCTGTGACGCAGTTGGTTGGTGAATATGCGAGTAAAGCTCTTCAATATTTTATGAGGGGGCTACCAACTGTGTTGCCCACGCTTCCTCCAAACAACACTGCAACTGCAAAAAATCCAAAATCGCAAATTCAGGAAGTAGAGGCACTCTAAATGAAACACTTGGAGGAAGACCAGGTATGTCTAATAATTCAGATTTACAATCTTTAATACTAACCTTGCAGAAACAGATGAAGGAACAAAACGATCGCATCGAGAAAATTCTTGGAGTACCATCTGTCATCAAGGGTATTGATATTGATAAATACTCTCAACAACCCAGGAAGCCAAGTACAACACCTTTACCGATTCAAGAGAAATTAAAAATGCTAACGTACCAAAGTATGATGGACAACTGATCCACGTGATCATGTTACTGCTTTCACCATATGAGTAAAAGCCAACGACCTGACTAAGAAAGAAATTGAGTATGTGTTGGTCAAAAAGTTTGGAGAGACACTCACTAAACAAGCATTAACATGGTATTCTCTGTTGCCAGAAAATTCTGTTGATTCTTTTGCTGAGCTTGCAGATTTGTTTATAAAAGCACATTCCGGTTCACAAAAAGTGGAAAAGAGAATGGAAGACATATTCAAAATTAAACAGGGAGATACAGAGTTGCTTCGTTAATTCGTAAACAGGTTTCAACGTGAAAGGATGATTCTACCAAGAGTATCTGACAATTAGGCAGCTATGGCCTTTACAAGTAATTTGAACGATAAAAGCTTTGAAGCCACGAGGAGACGCAAAGAGAGCTTGAGAGAGTTACCAGCTACGACATGGAACGATGTTTATAACAGGTACAACACCAAATTAAGAATTGAGGAAGACATTATTGCTAGACGCTCCGAATCAAAAAGGAGAACTGACAAAAATAGGTACGATCCATGCATGGGACCTTCGGGACGAGAGGCTCATTCAAAATTTGAAGTCCCACGGTCTGATCACAGACCGTCGAATAAAGATTCGAGCTCATCATCATCAAGATCCAGAAAGGATCGAGATGAGCGAAATAGAGGTAATACAAGAATTGGAGATTACAATTTCAATGTAAGTACTTCCGAATTAATTACGGTATTAAGAAATATGGGTGATAAAGTTCGATGGCCCAAAGAAATGAGGTCAAATCCAAACAGAAGGAACCCATACTTCTGGTGTGAATTTCACAATGATCATGGGCACAAAACATCAGACTGCAGGTTATTGCAAGGTGAGCAAGGTTATCTAACACAATTGTTTAGTGAAAAAGGTAAACATGCATATATGAAGAATAGGAAGGATCCCCCAAAACCACCATCTCCGAAGAGAACTGTAAATGTGATAAATTGAGGAGAGGAGGTAAATGGCGTAACTTATACTTCAGCAAGAAGGATAACCAAGTTCACAGTGACCCACGGGAAATGGACTCGTGAGACTTTGGAGGCTGACAGCATCTCATTCGACGACTCAGATGCTGATGGATTACTGCTTCCACATAACGACACACTGGTAATATCTCTACTTATACATGACACTAACGTAAAAAGAGTATTGATTGATCCAGGTAGCCCGGTCAATATCATTTTGCTGAGGGTTGTGGAAGAGATGTTAATGGGGGACCGTTTAATTCCAAAAGCACGTTCCTTGTCCGGATTCGACAACTCTACAATCATAACAAAAGGAGAAATTGAGCTTAATACCTATGCAAAAGGCGTCGTCAAGGAAACGAAATTTCAAGTTATAGATACAGATATGGCTTATAATGTAATCATGGGGAGACCATGGATCCATGACATGGATGCAGTACCATCCACCCTGTATCAGGTAATCAAATTCCCTTCCAGGTGGGAAATCCAACAAATTCAAGGTGATCAGCAGACTTCAAGAAACATCAACTCAGTGATGCATTCCAATAAAAAAGAAATAGCTTAGGAATCAAAGGACGAGGGAGCAACTCGAACAGACACAGAAGAAAATGATAAAGACATGGTTAATAAAATCACCACAGATGTCACATCAAGACATACAGATATGGATTCCAAACCTGATGTTGTTCAAGAACCAGAAGAGAATGAAAATATCAAGACAATGACTGAGGAGCTCGAAGTTGTTCCACTGTTCGAGCTTAAGCCTGAGCACAAAATCCACATAGGAACAAGGCTAAGCCCGACCAGAAGAGGTAAGTTAATTGAATATTTAAAAGTTAACACATATTGTTTTTCTTGGTCCTATTTAGATATGACAGGTATACCCCCAGAAGTGATTACTCATAAACTAAATGAAGACCCATCTTTCGTACCTGTCAAGCAAAATAAAAGAAAGCAGGGATCGTTCAAGAATCAAGTGATCAATGAAGAGGTACATAAACTCTTAAAAATCGTTTCAATACGTGAGGTAAAATATCCGAATTAGTTAGCTAATACCGTAGTGGTACCTAAAAAGAACGGTAAATGGAGAGTATGCGTAGATGTCACGACCCAAAATTCCCAACCTTAGGGATCGTGATAGTGCCTAACACCACACTTGCTAGGCAAGCCAATGTTAGAGTTCGATTAGTTATTTTCCTTTGATTATCCATTTAAACATAATAAAATAAATTTAAAGTAATCTTAATCTAATGGTTTCCAAAGAATAACTCTAAATATAAAATAATAAACAAATAAATAAACCGAGCCACAAACTAATTATATAAATAACACTAAGACTACCCCAGGGTGTGGTGTCACAATTCACGAACTACTAAAGAATACTACAAATAATGGCTGAAAGAAATAATATAACTGTTTTGAAGAAATATAAAAATAGTCTCTACGAACTAAGAGAAGACTCTCGGGATCTGCGAATGCCGGTAGATATATCTCGTGTCTCCGGATAATCAATAGCGACTACTAAAAATCTCTAATGATGACCGGTACCTGGATCTACACAAAAGAGTGCAGAGCGTAGTATCAGTCAAGCGACCCCATGTACTGAGTAAGTGTCGATCCTAACCTCGAGAAGTAGTGACGAGGCTAAGGCGGGGAAATTATAACTAAAATTGCGATAATATACGTATATAATAAAGTAATAAAACAATCCTACGCAAACAAGAAAATATAACTGCAACAACGAATAAATAAAATAACTCAGTCGCCTATTCCAGGCGTCAGCTGTGACCAAGATCCCACATAAATTTCCAAACTTTACTTTAAAACAATCGTATGTGCATAATATGAGAAACAGTAGAGTAAAACAATAAAGCTTCCAAATCTTTGCAATTAAATCAGTAAAACCTAAATATCCTCCCTCATCACTGTCTTGTTGTGGCGTGCAATCCGATCCCACCAGTCCACCCTTATCACTATCATTTATTTCCCTTGTCCACCCTTATCACTATCATTTATTTCCCCTGTCCACCCTTATCACTATAATTTATTTTTCCAGCCACCCTTATCACTATCATTTATTTCCCCTGGCCGCCCTTATCACTATCATATTGTCCACCCATATCACTATCAATTGATTTATTTATCAAAAACTTTCACAATTCAGGCCAAGCCTTTCAGTACACGTTTATCTCAACAAATGCAAACAGAACACAGTATAGCTCATAAGTTGTATCCAATATTATTTCATAATGAAACCAACCAGAATATATGTAAATATCGTAACATTGTCATCCAGCTCAACCTTTGTGTACCATAACAAAATCAAGGGAATATCCAACACTTTTAACACGCGTGCAACAATACTTGGCAATAATCTAATGAAAACAAATAGTCAAGTAGCATATGCGGAATAATTCAATTACGTACTTGAACATATTTCTAAAGGCCGCCTATAAATGAATATTTTCATAGATTCACTCATGACCTAAATTTAATGAGCTCCAAATAGTTTATCTTATCCTACCGTTTTACATTTTTAAAGTCTAAGGTCCTACTCTACAATATTATTAATACTTTTTTTTTTGTTTATTGCTCTAAGGTTTAAAACTTCACTAAATCTTCAAAAGAAAAACATAAAAACAATAATCCAAATGCAGTTTTGATCTATATAACATCAAGACAAAAGTACATGTGACTCTTATTCAGGTCTTAGATTTATTACAGCAAAGATCATTACTTGACCATATAAACTTCAACAATCATAAAACAGTCAAGTCGGGAAGCAAATAAATGGAAAACGGAAAAGGGATCATGGTAAACAACAATTGGTAGTGCATAGGAACTCGTCACCCCACATATACACTACACACAAGAAATTTCACATAATAATCAGGTTGGGGATTCCTATTCCCTCAAATCAAGGTTAAACCAAGCACTTACCTCAACTTCGCAGGCCACTCATTGTTTAATTATAGCTTTTCCTCTTGAAAATTCACCTCTAATACACTCGAATCTAACCATAATTAATTTAATATCATTAATTAATGCCAATGGAACTAACTTTACTGAAAATTATAATTTTTCCTAAGTTTTCTCAAAAAAAATTAAAACCCGACCTCGGGCCCGCTTGGTCCAAACTCGGGGTTCGGACCAATTTACGTTTACCCATTCACCCACGGGCCCGAGTATACAATTAGTTTCAAATCCGACCTCAATTCGAGGTAATGATTCAACTTTTACAAAAATTCCCTAATTCTACCCAAACCCTCAATTTTGACCATGAAAATTCTTAGTTTTTGATTTAAAAGTGATGAAAAACATTGGGTAATTTAAATATAACCAAAAAACGAGTAGAGAATACTTACCACAATCCCTATGGTGAAAATCGCTCAAATCTGAGCTCCCCAACTCAAAATATGACCGAATGAACAAACCCTAGTTTTATATATTTTTCTGCCGGCTATTCTGTCTCGTTTCTCGTATCAAACGATTCCGAAACTCAATTTTTATATCTCCAATGGATTCCTTGTGAAATTTTGGTCAAGTTAAGCTTTTGAATCACTCAGTTTAACCTTATAATGAATGAGATATGTAGGTTTTAATATTTACAAATAGTGCAGATTTTTAAATACGCTGCCAGTGGCAATTTCGTAATTAAGCTGAAAAATCTGGCAACCTTAGTAAAATGACCATAAAATCCTCATACGATGTCCAAATTCAACAATTCTTTTTGCTACGGATCCATAATTACGATATGAATTTAATACTTCATTCAAAACAGAAATCAGAGCTCATTTGTTCAATATGATATCATTCATGCTTGAAGAAATGACATCGAAGCATAAGAAAGAACGAGTGCAACACAACCCAAACCTATTTGAAACTCACCCGAGCCCTCGGGGCTCTAAACCAAATATGCACGTTAGTCTAAAAATACCATATGGACTTGCTCGTCAGATCAAGTCATGAAAATAACATGTAAAACTATGAATTAAACCTCAAAACTCATCATTTACTCAAGAACACTTCAATTTCACTTTTTCTCAACCGGATGTCCGAATCACGTCAAATAAACTCCAATTCTCACAAAACTTCACAGCTAGTATTCAAATACTATAAAAATTTGTACCGTTCTCCAGAACCAAAATGTGAGCCCGATACCAATGATTTCAACATTAATTATTTTCTTTATTTCATTAATAATTCAGCAAAACAATTTCTTTCAAAATTTGATTTCTAAGGCTTGCGACCTCGGAATTCATTTCCGCGCATATTCCCAAGTCCCATATTTTACTGCGGACCTCTCGGGATCGTCAGAACATAGATTCGGGTTCGTTTACTAGAAATGTTGACTCGAGTCAACTAGCATCAAATTTTAATTCTAAAAATTATTATTTCTTATATTTTCACATAAAAGCTTTCCGGTTTCACGCCCGGACTGTGCACGCAAATTGAGGTAATTAAAATTAGTATTTTTATGGCTAATAAGCCTAGAACGGAGTCTTAATTCATAAAATGACCCCTTGGGTCATCACAGTAGATTATACGGATTTGAATAAATCATGCCCAAAAGACTCATTTCCATTACCGCACATAGGTCAAATGATTGATGCCACTGCATGTCATGAATTATTAAGCTTTCTAGATGCATATTCTGGTTACAATCAGATAAAAATGGACCCCTCAGACGAGGAAAAACCCTCCTTTATTACAAATAGGGGGACTTATTGTTACAAAGTCATGCCTTTTGGCTTGAAAAATGCTGGAGCCACGTATCAAAGGCTAGTGACCAAGATGTTCCAGGAACATCTGGGGAAAATAATGGAGGTGTACATTGATGACATGTTGGTAAAGTCAACGAAGGCAGAAGATCATTTTCAACATCTCTCAACTACTTTCGAGATCCTCCGCAGGTATAACATGAAGTTAAATCCAGAAAAATGCACCTTTGGCATCGAATCAGGTAAATTTTTGGGTTTTATTGTATCAAATATAAAGTAAATCCTGCTAAAATTAAATCTATTGAAGAAATACCTGATGTACTAACGAGCAAAAAAGAAGTTCAAAGATTAACAGGTAGGATTGCAGCTTTAGGAAGATTCATCTCCAGATCTTCAGAAAAGAGTTTCAAATTCATCTCAGTACTAAAGAAGCATAATCAGTTCGAATGGACTGAAGAATGTCAACAAGCTCTTAAAGACTTGAAGGCTTATCTATCGAATCCTACTACTGTCTAAACCAAAGGAAGGGGAAAGGTTTCACATTTATCTTGTTGTGGCAGAAATAGCCGTAAGTGCAGTCCTGGTAAGGGAGGAAAAAGGTAAGGAATCTCATATCTACTATGTAAGTAAGTCCTTACTAGATGCTCAAACTAGATATCCTTATCTAGAAAAATTAGCCTTGGCTCTAATCATAGCAACTTGAAAGTTAAGACCGTACTTTCAGTGTCACCCAATTACTGTTGTAACTTCATATCCTTTGAGAAATATTTTGCATAAGCAAGAGCTGTCAGGTAGACTGGCTAAATGGGCAATATAACTAAGCGAATATGGCATAGTCTATCAACCTAGGACTGCAATAAAGTCTTAGGTTTTAGCCGATTTTTCCGCATATTTTAACACTAGCTTAATTCTTGAAGTAGAAAAAGAATTACAAATCTTTACCAGAGCTAATCCAGGAATATGGACTCTATTCACCGATGGCTCTTCTAATATCAAAGGAGTCAGGTTGGGAATTGTTTTAATACCACCTTCGGGTGAAAAGATAAGCAAGTTATTAAATGTTATCCCATTACTAACAATGAAGCGGAGTACGAAGCTATCATTGCAGGACTCGAATTAGCACGAGAAATCTCAATAAAGAAGATCGTGATCAAAAATAACTCTCAACTAGTGGTGAACCAGATGCAGGGGACTTATACAGCTAGAGAGACTCGAATGCAACAGTATCTGGAAAAGGCACGAATCCTGTTGAAGCAATTCCAGTCATGGAAGGTTATGCAAGTACCTAGAGAGAAAGACGTAGAAGCGGATGTGTTAGCTAATCTTACAGCAGTTGTCGATGTAATGAATAAAGACAATGCTATTGTGATACACTTATTTCATTCAGCAATTGACCAGGACAAGAATGAGGTAACATTTAATAATCTAACCTGGGATTGGAGAAACAAGATTGTAATTTTTTTGCAGAATGGTACCGTGCTTGAAGATAAGAAAGAAGCTCAAGCACTTAACCGAAAAGCTGCACGGTAATGCCTAGTTTGGACACTCTATATCGCAAAATGTTTGGAGGTCCCCTAGAAAGGTGCCTTGGACAAAACCAAACTGAGTACATGATGAAAGAAGTACACGAAGGACATTGTGGGAACCACGCAGGTGCAAGATCCTTAGTCAAAACCCTAATCAGAGTAGGGTACTATTGGCCTAAGATGGAAGAAGACGCAGAAAATTTTGTAGCTAAATGCGATAAATGTCAGTGATATGCTAACAATATGCATCGGCCCGCAAAATTACTACAACTGGTTGTATCACCTTGGCCATTTGTGAAATGGGGAATGGGTATAGTAGGACCTCTACCCCCATCCAGAGGAAAGGTGTGATTTTTACTTGTATTAACAGATTATTTCTCAAAATGGGTGGAGGCAGATGCTTTTAAATAGGTGCAAGAAAAAGAAGTGAAAAGTTTCATATGGTGAAACATCATATGTCGTTTTTGGTGTACCAAAGGAAATTGTATGTGACAATGGCCCACAATTCATAGGCTCTTAAATCACAGAATTCTTCTAAAGCTGGAAAATCAAACGAATCACTTCTTCACCATATCATCCTGTGGCTAACGGGCAAGCTGAGTCAACAAATAAAATCATTGTTAACATTCTAAAGAAACGATTGGAAAAAGCTAAGGGAAATTTGCATGAAGAACTATCGGCAATATTATGGGCTTATAGAACTACTGCAAAGACAGCCACGGGAGAAACCCCATTCACGCTTGTTTACGGCTCAGAAGCTCTAATACCAGTGGTAATTGGTGAACCGAGCATGAGATTTACAACAGCAACAGAAGAAACAAACAATGACGAGTTGAGACAAATCTGGATTTACTCGAGCAGCGGAGAGAAGCTGCTTAATACGCATGGCAGCTCAAAAGCAAATCATAGAGCGATACTACAATAGAAAAGCTCACCTCAAATACTTCAAAATTGGGGAATTTGTCCTTAAGAAAGTTTTTCAATCAACAAAGGAGGCTGGAGAGGAAAATTAAATCCAAATTGGGAACGACCCTACAAAGTGTGTGGTATTGCTGGAAAAAGAGCTTATGAGCTGGAAACCATGGATGGCATAATTTTACCAATAAGTTGGAATGATGTTCACTTGAAGAAATATTACTTCTAAGGAGAAGGAATACCCACGGTCAGGTATCATTACATTCAATTTTATTTGGTACATTTAAAGTTATACTAACCATTTTAGATGATAAGCAAAAAGTTAACCCATAACCAGGTGATGATATGAGACCTGAATAGACCCGACGAAAAAACTGAATTCCCTGTCAAGGTTACAACTTTCTGATGGACGTTTCAAAGGGTTAAGTATTCATCATCTAAACTATACACCTTCGAGTCCCGTATGTTTTTCCTTTTCAAGAAAAGGACCACATGAAAGGAATAGCCAAGTGCTCGAGATTTCATTCTTCAAAGATAAAACACTTAAGGGACTATACAGTATGGAAAGAGGCAAAGAAGACTATCAAAAGAGTCAAAGTTCAAGCCTGAAGATCCATTTTTCCTAACAAGTCAAAAGTTATGAGCAGAATCAAAGAGCCAAAGACAAAAACACAACGCCTGATTCAGAAACCTACAAAGAATACACTCTTGAATATAAACGAATGTTTAGGTTAAAGGCATAATTTAGTTACGGGAAGAAATTCATACCACCGTGTTTATTCAAAAACATGTCGTAAGAAAAAACAGTTACGAAAGAGTCATAGACGATGCCCAAACACATGTAAAATGTCACGGAAGTTCGAATAATATAAAGACTTTCTGCAAAACATTATTCAGAAAAAATATGTGAATTCCTATCTCTCTTTTGTATGTTTACACCATTATGAAGTTGAGACGTCTTCTTCATTAAGTGTCGTTCATAAAAGGTCCTCTTTTATAAATCGTTCTTATTTCAAAAAGACACGAAATACTGAAGCATTATTTAATGCAAAATTAAATACCAAAGGGGTAAAGCAAAAACCCGAACGTAAAGCATGCAAACACTTAAGAGTAAAACGAAAACTCAAAAAAACACAAGTCATGCTAAGAAATGTAAATATATTATTATATAATGGTAAAAACTAAGTATTAACTTAGTTTAAACCAAAAGTGTTTATACAAAGTTGCCCCTAAGTTGTCAGTGGGGACTTACTAAACCAAACTTCACCCCCAAATGGGACCGGGGTAACAACCAATTGTTCCAAAAAAGAAAAGGAGAAGGGTTGATAAACACTTTCACTAGACACTGGGAGGATTATCTTCATCGACAGAAGGAGCAGCTTCAGATGGCAAGGATTGGGCAGCAACTTCACCAGGCACGATCTCATCACCCACTGGAACTTCAACCTGAGGTGATGAGAAACTTTGACTCTACCGAGACCTTTCAATTGTCTCCTTAGTTTTGGCAATTTCAGCTTGTATGTAAAAGTTTTCTTGGCCCACTTCCGTTAATGTATCAAGCTGGTCAATCAAGTAAGCCCAACACACATCAACAGTTGCTTTATCCTCGAGAGCTTCATAGTCCTTCTCCCATTGTTCAACGTCTGCTCTCAGCTCATCCCTTTCAACCACAGCAGCATCGTATGAAGCTTGTAAAGGAGCAAGGGATCTCTCCAGAATTGAACCTTGTTAGAGGATTCAGGGAGATCTTCTTGGGTCTGAGTAAGCGATTGCACGAGTTCTCCAGCATAAGCCTCCTTCTGGATTAGCAAATCCTTCAAGCATCTTATTTCTTCAGAATCACGGGAAAGTTGTTCTGCAAATGAGGATTCCAGGATGTTCTTGTCCTTGCCTGCTTGATTCGACAAAGCCTTCTCAATGGCTAATTCCGACGCTATCACTCTAACCTGCTTCTCTAAGTTATTAGCCTCGGTATAGTGGTCATTCATTAACTGCTCCGTATGTACGATCCTTTTCATCAACTATGTAACAATGAGATTGATCTACACAAAAAAAAGGAAAATTAGATACGGCAAAGGCTAGTGTTAAGAAGAAATAACAGGAAGGTTACCTTCAAAGATGAGTGTACAATCCCATTCATCCACGTTAAGGAGCTATGAATTTCCAATTATGACTTTTCAACCGGGCCAATCAAAGGCTTCAACCACACATCCGCCCGACCTGATTTCTTTAAGAGGCTACCTTCCGCATGAAACTCGATTATAATTCGCTTCATATCCCCATTACTAGAAGACCCTACGTCAATAATATAAGGCATTGTAGTAGAGATAGATGAAGGAGCCACGGGTGGAACAGAAGGGGAAGCAGAAAAAGCAACAGGCACGACAGACTGAAGTTCACTGGAGCAGAAGGAGGAAAGATGGCAAGAGGCATCACCTCTGAAATTGAGCCAAAACCTTAATTGAACAATTGCCCAACTGACTCAGTGGATGCAGAAGGAGTTTCCTCCTCATAGTATGCAGGGATAGAATGATCGAGCTCAGGCACGGAAGATGGACCAGTAAGGGGAGCAGATTCATCATCAAACATGACTCTTCTTCTTGCTCGTGTCCTGCGAATCAACGAGCCTTCCTCCTACTCCTCCTCATCTCCTAAGATTTGAGTCCTATCCACTTCCTTTTTGACGAAGAATAATTTAAGATAATTTCTTGAGCCTTGGCCAAAGAAGCTTCGAAGCAGTTATAGCAGCAATGGTGACACCACGAGCGGGAAACCTTAACAAACAAAAGGAATTAGAGAAGTTCAAAAAAAAAAAAAGGAAAACACAAAAAAAAAACTACCATGGGTTTTTACTTTCCAATCAAACCTTGAAGAAAGGTATTTTCAAGAATGTTGTTCCATTGGAGAGATAAACAACAATTTTTCTACCCAACCACGAAAACCGAAAATCTCCTTGACGGCTCCCATGGTTGCTGAAAAAAGACAAAAACACTCACGGTACTGAACATCTATCAAGAATAAGGAAATAAGTGAGTAAGCAAAAACTTACGTGCAATGTTCCACTTCTCAGGGAAGGGTAAATTTTATTCACCTACTAATCCACCTGTAAGGGTAGCAACAATCCTGGCATACCAACCTCTATCTTTATCATCATCAGGATTGACTAAAACTCTCTTACTCCTAGCCACAAGAGTAAAGATTCCTTGGCGGAATAAATTGGGAGAGTAGAGGTGAATAAGATGATAAAAGGTAAAAGGAAGTAAAGCTAAGTTAGACAAATATCTGAGGCATGCTACTTCCCTCCAGACGATAGGACCGATTTGTCCCAAACACACGTTAAAAATCGGCAAAACTCTGTAATGACAGGGTTGATGGGGTCTGAAACCCAAAGTAAAAGGGTAGGCATATACAAAAGAATAGCCTACTTTTTAAGAATTTATCCTTTGATTTTCATTCGGGACCAAGACCGGGAAATCAAATTTCCAATAACAGTCTCTGCGCACAAGAGAAATCAAACCCTCAATAATTTGAGTAGGGCAAATATCAGCGCGATCATGAGACGTTATGGAAGAAAGTTATTTTCTTATGGCTTCACTGTCATTTACGAAAGAAAATTCAGCGGGTACAATCTCATCTTCCTTTGGCTCGCGAAGTGGTTCACTGGACTCTATACTCTTAGAAGAAGATCTAGAAGCTCTAGCCCTAGAAGAATATGGAGTAACAATAACCCTAGAAGTTGGTGGGGGAGTAATTTTACGTTGAGAAGAAGAAGACCCTCTAGAAGGTGTTGACCCCAAACTCCTTAATCTACCGCCCCTCCTACTCCGGATTGGAGCAGAAGAAGGAGATAATTCATCGACTATTATTACTTTTTTGGGGTCTTGGTTTAAAGAAGACATATTTGCATGAAAGAAGGACTTGCAAGCAGCAAAAGAAAGTTAGAAGTTTTTTTTCATAGAAGCAAAGGACAAAATGGGTATTTATACACGAAGGCAACCGTCAAAAATGGAAAGATACTGATGTGAAAGTCATTATTAAAACTTTCACTTCGTGACTGATGTAGCCGCAAAAAAGCGCTAATGTGCGATGATAAATTGCAGAACCAATCCAGAATCACCATGTGGCACGTGCATTTAATAGAAGTGACAAGCGACGCGTACGTTCAAAGACAGATGCAATGGTACGAGTAAAACGGCGGAAAAAAATTTCCACCATAAATGAGTATCCACTTACCAAATATTCAAGTGATAAATAAATGGTAAGTGGGGGGACTATATGTATTGGTAAAAAATAGACATTACACGTGTAATGTCTTGGATGACAAAGCAATATACATGGAGCAATGGAAGAAAGACAGCGGGATGAAAGCTTAGAAAGAGGTATGAAACAAAGAGGTACGGGGTAAACATCCATGAGATAATTAGAAGCGGAAGCTCTAGTCTAATTGAGAGTTGAAGAGACACGGTCAGAATGAAAGGCCTTCAATCAATGAGCTAAACATTACAGAATCTTCACGCAACAGTTATGATTACCTATTGTAACGTTACATTAATGATATAAATATTCATTAATTTTCATGACCCAATTTACCCTCTGAAAGGTATCGTGACGGCACCTAGTCTCTATGACTAGGTAAGCCTAGAATTTGCGGGAAAAATAACAGAATCAATAAAATAAAGACAGCAAGGATATCAAATAGATATAACGTAGTTGTTCAGCATATACAGTTTGACTTCCCAAAACTCGGAATGTCACCATAGTCACAAGCTCTTTAACAAATATGGCTCTATACAGTGAAACAGCGGGAAAATGTACAAGTCTGTCTATGCCTATGCTAGAGTAGAAGGGGACTCGTGGGATTCTGCGGACGCGGAAGAATTACCTCGCGGTCTCCTGGCTGCTGGTAGACAACTCCTAGCAAATATACTGAGTGCTGGTACCTAGATCTGCACGTGGGGAAAACATGCGCAGGAAAGGGCGTGAGTACTCCACATTCGGTACACGGGGAAAGCTCCCGGATCTTGGTCCGTAGTCACAATTTAAATATGAATGCAGTACAGGGGGAAAGCTCCCGGATCTCGGTCCGTAGTCCCAATTTAAATATGCAAAGAAGAAACATGTCAATTATGGCTTAAGTAAACAATCCAGAAAAACATCAGGTAAGGATAGAGTAAAACTACCTAAGCATGATGTGACTAGTAGCAAATAAGAGGAATTCAAGTCAGAACATATAGGCATGCTTACTCTTAGGCTATCTACTCAATTAATGTAGGAAACAGTAATATATGAATGAAAATGAGCAATTTCATGGGAGTAAAATAGGATTTTAGCAACAATGACCCATATACGCACTCGTCACCTCGCGTACACGGTATCCACATAACAAAAATCAGTACAAAATGCCTAGGAGAAAGTTCCCAACACAGAATTAGACGAGCGACTTACCTGGACTACACTAATCAACTCAATCCCAAGCTCTTGCCATGAGTATCGGACTCTGGGTGGCCCAAATCTATTCAAATCGATTGCACGGTGTAAAAATCACTTCAACGGAACTAAATAGCTAATTATTTATAAGCTAGTACGCGAATTTAGAAAATTCGCCCAAAAAGTCCCTCGGGCCCACGTCTCGGAATCGAGTAAAATTTATATTTTTCGGACACCCATCCACTCACGAGTCTAACCATATAGGAATCTCTCAAATTGGAGGTCAAATACCCAACCAAAACTCAATAATTCGGTCTATGAAGTTCATCCCATTTTTCCCATAATTTTCGAAATTAAAGGTTGAATTTAAGATTGGAATCATGGAATTTGATCTATAAGGGATAGAAATCACTTACCCAAGTTACCCAGGTGCAAAAGTCTTCAAAAATCGCCCTTCCCGCGCTCTCAAATTCGAAAATATGAAAATGGCATAAACCCTCGGATTTGGGGTTTTAATATTCTGCCCAGGCATTTGCCTTATGCGATGGCGTACAATGAGTCGCTATCGCGGAGAGTAATGAAACACGCGCCTGAAATTCCTTCATCGCGATTGCGATTAAAGGTATGCGATCACGGACCTTCTGATCCTACAGCAATGCGATCACGTCTGAGGCCACGCGACCGCATAGAGTAAAACACTGCACCTCCCCCAGCCTCAGTATACCTTACGCGATCGGGATCATGGGCGTGCGATCGCGCCTGAGGCCACGCGACCACATAGAGTAAAACACTGCACCTCCCCCAGCCTCAGTATACCTTACGCGATCGGGATCATGGGCGTGCGATCGCGTCTGAGGCCACGCGACCACATAGAGTAAAACACTGCACCTCCCCCAGCCTCAGTATACCTTACGTGATCGCGATCATAGGCGTGCGATCGCGGAGACCAACTGACCAGAACAATGCGATCGCAGCTGGACTTCTGTGATCACGAAGCACAATCTTTGACCACCTCCATCTAACACTACGCGATCACGGAATGATTCACGCGATCGCAGAGAACACTTATCTGCTGCTGTAAAACCAGAAAACCAGCAAAGGACTTAGGCCAAAATATGCCTACTTGGGCACCCGAGGCCCCCGAGACCTCAACCAAACCTACCAACCAACCCTAATACCTAATTCAAACGTGGTCGATCCTAAAAAAACACATCTCGTAACATCAAAATCATCAATTATGCATAGATTCAAGCCTAATAACTTAGGAAATTTCTAGAATTCACATCTGACGCCGAAACATGTATAAACTCATCCGAATGACCTCAAATTTTGCACACAAGTCATAAACGACATTACGGACCTACTGTTACTTTCGGAAATCCATTTCGATTCCGATATCAAAATCTCACCTATCCGCCAAAATCGCTGAATTTCTAACATTCGCCAATTCAAGCCTAAATCCACAACCGACCTCGAAAACACATTATGAGTATGATCCTAACCCCGAGGTCACCCAACGGAGCTAACGGAGTCGACGGAATTCCATTCCGGATCCGTCTTCACACAGCTCTAGCTACGACCATATTTCTAAAGCTAAAATCCGCATTTATGGACTATGTGTCCAAAATCACCCTGGATTTCGTCACTCAACGCACCAACAAGTTCCAATAATATAAATAGACATGGGAGAAGCGGTAAATAGGGGATCGGGCACAAATTCCTAAAACAACCGGCCGGGTCGTTACATTAATGCTCAATCATTAAGAAGAGTAGATGTTATATTGCTATATCTTTCTTGTTTTCCCCTCGTTATGTTGTTTTCTCTTTGTGCTTGGCATTACTTTCAATGGCTACTTCTTATGAGTGAGTTTTTACCATTTTTGTGATTTACGTCTTTGTATTGATTTTCTCATCGCACTTTGCATTTGGTCTTGTTTGCTTTTGCACCGGTTGTGGCAATATATGTTGTTTTTGATGCATTCTGGTTGTTTTCCTCAGTGGCTGCATTGCATATTTAAATTGGGACTATGGACCAAGATCCAGGAGCTTTCCCCCTGCACTGCACTGCATATTTAAATTGGGACTACGGACAGAGATCTGGGAGCTCTCCCTCGGTACTGCACTGCATATTTAAATTGGGACTACGGACGAGATTCGGGAGCTTCCCCTTGTACTGCATTGCATGAAAAATTCTGAGTTGCGGACTGAGTTCCAGTGGTTTTATCATTGAGGAGATTTGGTTCGAAGAACATATATATATTGAAAAGTATAGCTGAAAAGCAATTATCTCCAGGAAAAGTTATGTCTGAAGGACTTCTTTTTCGAAAGTATATTTGAAAGGTATTTGTCTTGCAGAAAATGATATTTGAAAGAGCAGTATTTGGGAAAGTTTATTTGAACATCACGTATTTTGATGATATTTGAAAGAGCAGTATTTGGGAAAGTTTATTTGAACACCACGTATTTGAATAAACTATGTTTTAAATATTTATCTTTATAAAAATATATAAATATACATTTAGAGAAAGTATGTTTAAAAGAAGAAATTTCTCTATTCCGAAATGATTATATCTTTAAGTTTTCAAAATAAACTCACAATTTAAAGGTTTTCACTCGAAGGTTTGACCAGTTTTATTGAGTTTATTGGCTAAGGCCTGACGTGAATAAATTGATGCAGTGTTGAGTTGCTAGTGCTTTTATTGGGTTGTGATTCCCGCCATTTGGATTGCATTCTTTCCATTCTCTTTGCGTATTTCTATTATGATGTCCGTTGATCGTAATTATTGAATTTTCTTCCGTATTATTCGATCGTATCGTTAATTATATTGAAAAATCTTTAGATAGATATTATGTTTCGGTCATTTATACATTTATGCCTTTTTACTTATTAGACCGGCGGTGTCTTGACTAGTCCTCATCACTACTTCACCGAGGATAGTCTTGATACTTGCTGGGCACCGCTGTGGTGTGCTCATACTACACTTCTGCACATTTTTGTGTGCAGATCCAGGTTATTGTTGTTAGTAGCTACGCAGATCATTGCTGGGGAGACTCAAGGTAACCTGTTGCTACGATTGTAGGCTTCGGATTCACCTTCCTATTTTATTCCTATTCAACTGTACTTACTTATTCCTAGACAGTTGTATATAGATTTGATAGAAAGATTTCGTAGAGCTTATAACTTGTATTTACCGGGTTTTGTTAAATTGTAAACTCTGTCAAGATGTCCATATCGAGACTGTTATAATTACTTTATTGTTGTTGTCGTTCAATGGAAATGTTAGGCTTACCTAGTCCCTAAGACTAGGTACCATCACGATACCCAACGGAGGGAAATTTGGGTCGTGACAAGTTGGTATCAGAGCTCTAGGTTCATAGGTGCTACGAGTGATTAGCGCGTTTGGTAGAGTCTTGCGGATCGGTACGGAGATGTCTGTACTTATCTTTGAGAGGATACGGAAATTGTTAGGACAATTTCACTTCCTTCATTCCTATCGTGCGAATTCATTGATCTTGAAGTTTAAATTATTGATCCATTATCTCACCGACGGTAAGAACACGAGCGGTGGTTCCTGATGATGTTACCCCGAAGCAAATATCGTGAGGGTCAGAGACAGAGTCCATAGAGGAGCACGTGTTGCAGTTATGATGCCTACCATAGCAGCCGTTGAGGAGTCGCCGGTAGTTCTAGTTGGGGGACAGGTACTGGGTGCGCCTGTTACTACCCAGGACTTTAGGAGACCTGAGCGCAGTTTTGAGTACAATTGGTACATCGACTCAGGCAGGGTTGATTTTTGTGCAAGTTGCTTCACAGAAAAGGGGAGGAGTTCAGACTCCCACCGTCTACACTCTAGAGCAGCGAGATCATATTGGTCAAGCTCCTGTTGTCATGGAAGCACGACATGTGGTTTCAGTTCAGCCCGTGGTTAGGACAACATCATCGGAGGTAGAGCACCTTGGGATTTAGAGGTACTGGAAGTACACCCTTTTATCTTTCAGTGGATTGGCGGCTGATAATGCCCAGGTTTTTCTAGAGGATTGTCACCATATTCTTCGTACTTCGGGTATTGTGGAGACGAGCGGGATTAATTTTGTCACGTCTCAGGTCCAGAGTAGTGGATTGATCAGCGGTGGCAGCATATGAGTTGGGGTGATCTGGCCGAGTTAGCTTCACTAGCATGGATTCAGTTTTCGGAGATGTTTTGAGGGAGGTTGCACCTCAGTTCCTTGGAATATTCAGCGCGTGGAGTTTGAGCAGTTGCGTCAGGGTGCCATGTCACCATTGGAGTACGCCGTCAAATTCAGTGAGTCGGCCAGCTATTTACCTCAGGTTGCTTCAGTTAGGAGGCGAGTCGGTAGATTCATTTAGGGACTCATTCATGATATTCGGTTCAGCAGGACTCGAGAGCTAGAGTCGCATGCCTTGTTTTAGCAGGTAGTGGGGATCGCTCGCTGGTTAGAGAGCTTGTGGAACCGGGAGCGAGAGGAAAGACGAGATCGGGAGTGAGGGTTCAGGGAGGCAAGGAGGCCTCGTAGATCAGAGAAATCCACTAGTCCTTTATATGGAAGCAGGGTATCCCCACAGTAGAGGTTTCGTGGGTCAGCCAGTTCAGTTTGCATTACCAGCTTCGCATGGGAGCTCTTTCAGGTACTCATGGGTCTCAGATGATCCGTATTGTATGTTTTCCACAGCCACATCAGCAGAGAGATTATTTTCAGTGTGGAGATGTTAGCCAAAGGGTGAGAGATTGTTCCAAGATTCAGGTAGATGTGTTATAGCAGGGTATTCAGGTGGGTAGAAGGCGCCTGATGCGTGGCTAGAATCCATAGTTTTAAGCATTATGTACCTTACATTTTGTGTGCTTTTGTGATAAAAATACACGTCATATGTGCCTAATGGAGTCTATTTCATGTGTAGGTGAATTGGAGATGGAAGCCGAGCTAAATGGGTGCATAAACGTCAAAAATCCGCTCAAGAGTCGAAAAGGAGTGACCCTGGCCATATCCGGGCGTTTTAGCCCTAAAAACTGGCATGTCCAGGCATTAGTGGGGCGTTAGAGCCCAAATGTCAGGCATGCACAGGCGTTAGTAGGGCGTTAGAGCCCAAACTCCAGGCCTACCCAGGCTATAGCTAGGCGTTTGGGGCTTAACGCCTGGGGTCCCTAGTCCGGCCAATTCCGAGTTTTGAAGGTTTTAAGTGTTTCCCGGTTTGAATAGAAGTCTCCTACACGTTTAGGGTTTGTCCCAAACATATAAATAGACCCAAAAACACAACTTTAAAGGAGGATGCCATTTTTGGAGAGAAGATACACACAGGATCGTTGGGGAGCAAAGGATTATCAGTTTCTTCATCTTTTTCCAGTATTTACAATTCATTCAAGGCTTATGCACTTGTTTGATTCTAGCATGAGTGGCTAAACACCCATTGTTCTGGGGTTGTGGTTTATCCACGAATATTGTTATTCGACATTAACTTAACCTTGATTATAGTTCACTCAATATATGATTATTTCATCAATTATGTGTTTAATTGCCTAATTGTCTAGCCAGCAGTTAGGTTCTATATACTATCTTTGTTATGCTTGGGAAAGCCATATATAGATTAGAGAAGAATTGAAGAGAGCGCGATCTTAACCCTTCAGGGGAGCGGATTTGTGGTAAGGACATGAATATACCTAGTCACTGTGCTTAATTAAACATCGTAATCTTAGTGCGTTCTAATAGATTAATTTCATAGGAATATAGGTGTTAATATATTGAGGATAGGTGAGTAGTACTTCGGGAGAAGGCTATGAGAGCAATTATCTATTAATTAGCAACCATGAGTGAATTTTATGAAAGGGAGAGTTAATTAGAATGCAATACGAGTGGTGAATTGATCACAACCCTGGAATATTTGTCTCTATTGAATACACAACAATACTCTCGTTACTTGATAATTAGTTCATAGAATCATAGTATAAATTAGTTACATTCCTGGATTTTATTGTGGGCTTGATTAAATAACAATTAGAGTGATTCAACAAGTAGTTTACGCAAGTCCCTGTGGGTTCGACATTCGATTTAACATTATATTACTTGCTACGACCACGTATACTTGCGTGTGCGTTTGGGACCAACAAGTTTTTGGTGCTGTTGCCGGGGACTTGAATATAGACTACTTTTTAGTTACTTACTTTAATTGCTTATTTCATTGAGTCTAAAGTCACGTGATTTTTTCTCTAATCTCAGGAACTTCGAGTGAATGCGTAGGGTCAGAAGCCAGGATAGACTTGACGTCTTTGACCCCGAACCTGAAAGATCATTTCACAGGAGATTGCGAGAAGCAAGAGATACAGACAATATTCAGGACTTCATCCGATTTCCTGTGAACATCACATAGGAACAACACATAGCTGTTCAGAAGGTCGAAATGCCCAGTATTGCTAATGTCACCTCAAGCATCGTGAAGCCCAGAATCACTGGGCACTTTGAGCTGAAACACAGCATGATCGAACTACTTTATGCAAACGGGCAGTTTTTGGGTCTTCCACACGAGGATCCACAGCAGCACATTCTGAACTTCTTGGAGATTAGTGATACTTATATCACTAACGGGGTCACGCCAGATTATGTGAGGCTCACATTTTTCCCAGTCTCTATATTGGGCGAAGCAAAGCGATGGCTGAAGGCAGAACCAGCTAATTCCATCACAACATGGAACGATCTGGCGAGAAAATTTCTGGCAAGTTTCTTCCCTTCGGAAAGACCGCAAAGATCAGGAGTGATATAGTCTCCTTTAGACAGAAAATAGGTGAATCATTATATTCAGCATGGGAAAGATTCAAGGGGCTACTCAGAGATTATCCTCATCACAATCAGACAAACGAGGTGTTAGTTCACACTTTCATTGAGGGACTCCATTCGCAAACAAAAATTGTGGTAGATGCAGCAGCCGGAGGTCAGGTGTTGGAGAAGAATTATGATGAAATATTTGCATTACTGAATAAATTATCCAAAAGCAATCCAAACTGGCAAGGTGAGATGGGGAGAAATGTGGTTCCAAAGTCACCAGGGGTTCTTGAACTAGATGTGGTTTCAGCATTGTCAGCCCAGTTTTCCACATTGACTAACCAAGTCAATCAGATGAACCTGATCATTAACAAGCAACAATCTCAACTAGTGCAACAGGCCCAACCAGTGCAACAGATTCAGGTATTTTGTGAAGTCTGTGGAGAGGGTCATTCGAGTGATTTATGCCCAGTTAATCAAGAGTCTGTCTGCTTTGTGTTTAACGCAAATAGGGGACAAGCAAATAAATATGGAAACACTTATAACCCAAACTGGAGAAACCACCCAAACTTCTCTTGGGGTGGAAATCAAAGCACTCAGCATAACTACAGGCATCCAGCACCTTAACAGCAGTATAACCCACCTCAGGCTGAACCATCAGCAAGCCTTGAGGAGATTATGAAGAGAATGATGAACAACCAACTTTCTTTCAATCATAAAATAATGGTTGATCGCACCCTTTCTCATCCTGAGGGAGTAATTGAAGATGTGCTGGTTCAGGTGGGTTCCTTCATATTCCCTGCTGATTTCATTATCTTGGACTATGAGCCTGATCAGGAAGTCCCGTTTATTTTTGGGCGTCCATTCCTAGCTACGGGCCGAGCTATCATCGATGTATGTGAAGGGAAGATGACAATGCGAGTTGGTGATCGATTGGAGGTGTTTAACGTTTATAAGGCACTCAAGTTACCTGTCCACTATGAAGAGCTATCCATGATTACTGTAGTGGAAAGAAAATCGGAGTCAATGGTTCCATACATGAGTCCTGTTTACCCTCTTGAGCAAGTGTTAGTTGGGGATGAAGAAGACTGTGGGGATTGAACAAGGGGAGACATTGAGAAAGCTTTTGAAGTATCTTGCAGTTACCTCCATGGGCTAGGAAAAGTTGAAGAGTTGAACAAGCCTGTTACTCTAACCCCTCCTAAGCCATCTATTGAAGAGGCTCCAAAACTGGAACTCAAACCTCTTCCAGCACATTTACGCTATGCTTATTTGGGGAACTCTAAGACATTGCCCGTGATCATCTCCTCCAGCCTGACCAATACACAAGAACAAAAATTGCTTAGGGTACTTCGTGAGCACAAGAAGGCGATTGGGTGGACCATTGCAGATATTAAAGGAATCAGCCCATCATTTTGCATGCATAAAATCTTTTTGGAAGATTGACATCGTCCGAGTGTTGAGCAGTAAAGAAGGCTAAATCCCATCATGAAAGAAGTAGTGAAGCAAGAAGTAATAAAATTACTAGATGCAGGTATCATTTTCCCTATTTCTGATAGCAACTGGGTGAGCCCGGTTCAATGTGTGCCCAAAAGGGGAGGGATGATCATGATTGAGAATGAGAAGAATGAGCTAATTCCTACCCGTGTTGTTACGGGTTGGAGAGTTTGTATTGATTATCGAAGGCTCAACAAAGCAACCCGCAAGGATCACTTTCCACTCCCATTCATTGATCAAATGCTGGACAGATTAGCAGGGCATGAATATTATTGCTTTCTGGATGGGTATTCAGGTTACAATCAAATTGTCATATGCCCAGAGGATCAGGAGAAGACCACGTTTACTTGCCCTTATGGCACCTTCGCCTTCAAGCGAATGCCATTTGGTCTTTGTAATGCACCAGCCACCTTCCAGAGATGCATGATGTCTATTTTCACTGACATGGTGGAAAGATTCGTAGAGGTATTCATGGATTACTTCTCAGTCTTTGCGTCATCTTATGATGATTGTTTGAAAAAATCTGAGCATGGTGTTGGCCCGTTGTGAAGAAACGAATCTGGTGTTAAATTGGGAGAAGTGTCACTTTATGGTGCAGGAAGGCATCGTTTTGGGTCATAGAGTATCTAAAAGTGGCATCGAAGTTGATAAGGCAAAAGTGGAGGCAGTTGAAAAACTACCTCCACCAATTTCAGTGAAGGGCATCGGGAGTTTCTTGGGACACGCAGGATTTTATAGGCGTTTTATTAAAGATTTTTCTAAAATTGCTACTCCATTGTGCAGGTTGCTGGAAAAAGATGTCAACTTCAATTTTGATGCACCTTGCCTGAAGGCATTTGAGGAGCTCAAGATGAAATTGGTAGTTGCCCCCATAATTGTTGCACCTGATTGGTCAGTACCATTTGAACTTATGTGTGATGCAAGTGACCATGCAATTGGGGCAGTGTTAGGCCAAAGTAAAGACAAGGTGTTTTATTCCATATACTATGCGAGTAAGACCTTCAATGATGCACAACAGAATTACACCACCACTGAAAAGGAGTTGTTAGTTGTGGTGTGGGCCTTTGAAAAATTTCGGGCATACTTGGTGGGAATGAAAGTTAGTGTCCACACAGATCACGCAGCAATNGAGAATTAAACCACCACTGAAAAAGAGCTGCTAGCTGTGGTGTGGGCCTTTGAAAAATTTCGGGCATACTTGGTGGGAACAAAAGTTATAGTCCACACAGATCACGTAGAAATCAGGTATTTATTTACAAAGAAAGAATCTAAAGCTAGATTGATGCGCTGGGTTTTATTGTTGCAGGAATTTGATGTGGAGATAAGAGACCGAAAGGCACTGATAACCAAGTAGCTGACCATATGTCAAGACTGAAAAATCGTGATCATGTTGAGGAGGGTGGAGATATTAAAGAAGTTTTTCCTGATGAGCAACTTTTTGCTATAACCCAAGACCTTCCTCCGTGGTATGACGAATATGTGAATTATCTGGTGAGCGGGGTACTTCCTCCGGAAATAGAATCTGAAGCAAGGAAGAGGTTCTTACGCGATGTGAAATTTTACTACTGTGATGAGCCCTACCTGTACGAAGAATGTGGTGATCAGTTAATGAGGAAATGTATTCCTGATATAGAAGTGGAAATGGTGCTGTATGATTGTCATGCATCACCATATGGGGGCCATCATGGTGGCGATCGAACAACAGCGAAAGTGCTACCATCTGGGTTTTTTTTGGCCAATGCTATTCAAAAATGCCCACGCATTTGTTAAAAGGTGTGACAAGTGCCAGAGAACAGGAACGATAACAAGGAAGCACGAGATGCCTTTGAATAATATCTTGGAGGTAGAAATTTTTGATGTATGGGGGATAGACTTTATGGGTCCATTCCCATCATCCAGGGGAAATAAATACATTTTGCTGGCGGTTGACTACGTGTCAAANCGCCTTGACTAGTGATGAAGGAACCCATTTTTGCAATCGGTTGTTGAATAACCTTTTAGCTAAATATGGGGTCCGTCATCGAGTTGCAACAGCATATCACCCTCAAACAAGTGGACAAGCAGAGGTATCCAACAGAGAAATTAAGCAAATATTGGAGAAAACGGTGAGTGTGAACAGGAAAGATTGGGCTGCTAAGCTAGATGATGCCTTATGGGCATACAGAACAGCGTACAAAACACCAATTGGGGCATCACCGTACAAGCTGGTTTATGGAAAGGCATGTCACCTGCCCGTAGAGCTTGAACAGAAGGCGTATTGGGCCATCAAGAAGCTAAACATGAACCTTGAAGCCGTGGGTGAGAAAAGATTTCTGCAGTTGGATGAATTAGATGAGTTCAGGTTGCACTCATACGAAAATGCCAAACTTTACAAAGAAAAGACCAAGAGATGGAATGACAAACATATAAATCCGCGTCATTTTGATCCAGGCCAACAGGTACTATTATTCAACTCTAGGCTTAGACTGTTTCCTGGAAAGCTTAAATCGAGATGGTCAGGCCCGTTTGAGATAGAGAGGGTCACCCCATATGGTGCACTTGAGTTGCGAGCTATACATGGTGAAAGAAAATTTTTAGTGAATGGACATAGAGTCAAACACTATTGGGGTGGTACCATAAATCGTGATAAGACCAAAGTCGTGCTCGCTGATGAGTGAGGCGAGATTCTGCGTCATGTCGCGACATTAAATCATGCGCTTCATAGGAGGAAACCTATTGACTTGTTGTAATCGTTGTGCCACGACATTAACTAAGGCGCTTATTGGGAGGCAAGCCAATGCTTAGTTAAATCTTAGCATAGCTAGAAGTATTTCGTATAATTATAGGTACTAACGAGCTTGCGAGTTCATTCGGGTAAAAGGAGCAGTGTTCTAGCATGACGGAAAGTGGGACTAAAGCCAGGGGCACTGGGCGTTAATCCCCAAACGCCTGGCTAAGGCCAGGCTTAACCAGGCGACAAGCCCCTAACGCTAGGGGGCACCAGGCGACAAGCCCCTAATGCCTAGCTAACGCCAGGTTGGTCTGGGCGTTTCAGCTCTAACGCCAGGGTGCCTGGGATTTATGACTAAAACGCACACCAAACGCCAGGTAAGTTCCCTCTTCTTATTTTTACATCTCCCAACTCTCTCTCAAGCAAGGGTTTACTCCCAAGAACACAACCAACAACGATTGTCTCGCACACTCACACCAAAACTCATAGATTAACACACACATCTTCACCCACACAACACCCACAGCACACACAAATCTGCACAGGTTCGATTTCGGGGTTCACTTCATCCGATTAACACACATCAATCGTTGAGGTATGATTCTATTCCTATCCTTTGTTACTTCGAATTGGGTGTTACAATTATGAAAGGTGTAGCCTTGATTCATGGTGATTCTTTATGGGTTTATGCAATTCATGGTCATATTTTATTATGTTGTGAATCCCAATCCCCGAAACTCTTTAGGAATGAGTTGAAATTGTGAGCTAAGTGGTATTATTGAACCCCACCCCTCAAGTCCATAAGAGCTCCCATGGCAATGTGCTAGCCAAGTGCT
This sequence comes from Nicotiana paniculata, assembly GCA_005239505.1. Classification (NCBI taxonomy): domain Eukaryota; kingdom Viridiplantae; phylum Streptophyta; class Magnoliopsida; order Solanales; family Solanaceae; genus Nicotiana; species Nicotiana paniculata. The sequence continues at coordinate 73,962 of ML361359.1, forward strand.
CGATGTAATGCCTCAATGGAAATACATATCCCATTTGGAGCCCAAGTCTCCAGGAAACAAACCACTAGTGTCATGCATCTTGAACTCCATGAAATTTTAAGTGTGAAGAGGCTCACGAGAAGCCTTATGTGTCAATTATTCATAAACGTGCCAAGGTGAAGTCTGAGTAACCTGGCAAATTGGGAAAGCTTATAGTACACACTTTGTGACACCCACTAACTACTGATCATTTGTGCAGGGAAAACAATGCTACCCAGAAGAGCCACAGGCAAAGGAAAGGCCACGTCTTCGACACCAGCGAAGAGCAAAGCAAAACCCCCACAACCTCAGAAGAAAAGAAAAGGGGGAGATGTTACTTCCAGTATGACTGGTGAGGAAGCAGTAGCTGTTGTCGCTGCTATGAGACAACAACCCGTTGGTCAATGGGAGTATGGTATCAATAGCATACCAGTACAATCCAGGAAATGGTATGCACACTGCAAACCCAAGCATGTTCACCCTGAAGGGGCCATTAAGGAAGGGAGCATGAGAACAAAATTCCCAGCGATTTGGCAGAGCATCCATGAGTTGGGTTTAGGATACGTGTTCAGGCACAATGGTCACATCAACCTTAACTTAGTCCGAGAATTCTATGCAGAGTTTGACCCTAAGGACAAGGAAGGATTGGTGCCAATTCGTGGGCACTTGGTGGATTTTTCGGCCAAGGCCATATGCCATTTTCTAGGTGCACCAAATGTTCCGGTGGAGCCTCTAGAGCAATTCATCCGCCATCCAAACTATAGAGAGGTGAGACACACACTTTGTGGGGTTGAGTCCAGGGCTGCTTGGAATCGGGATAGAGGCACAAGTCGCCATAAAAGGTTTCCCAAGAAGAAAATGAAGGCTGATACCCAGGAGTGGCTTAAAGTGATAAATGCACGGATACTACCATGCAACCATGACACCTTAATCAGCCGAGAGAGGATTTGTGTGATCTACTTCCTCATGACGGGGAAGAGAGTGAATGTGGGCTATCTGATGCGCTATCAAATGGGGTTGTCACACCTCTTTTAAGTCCCACAACCCTATTACGAGGTTGAGTTAGAAGAGTTTTTTCAATCGAAGTGACGTTTTGAAAAGGGATTATTTATTATTTATAGTCGCCACTTGGAATTGAGTTTTGGTGTTCCAAGCCACCTTTTATCTTGAATCCCTTAACAAAGGATGGTTTGACTCTTAATTTATGGTCTACGAAAACAGAAGACTGAGTAAGGAATTTTGTTGACCGAGGGGAAGGTGTAAGGCACCCCTCGAGTCCCGCGGTTCTAGCACGGTCGCTTTATTGACTCATGTAAGGCTTAAATTAATTTTTAGATGCGGAACGCACACAAGGTACTTCTTTGAAATTAAATATTAAACCAAGGTACGGAATATACACATGGTTATAACATAATTACTTTTAAATCTAAAGGTATCGAGACGCGGGATGCGCACATGATCCTTTTATTATTTAAGCATATCAACCCAAGGTTCGGGTATGAACACATGAGCTAATATTTAAAGTACGTCTAAAAATTTTCTAACGTATTTAAAGTATTCCATTTATTTATAAATTTTATTACTATTATTATTATTTTTTACCTATTGGAACAAGTATTTTTGAAACGGATTGTTCTGACATGGCGTGGTGTAAAATTAATCATTTCAATAATCATGCATTCATGCTTATGCTA
>ML361362.1:619-19227 GCA_005239505.1 Nicotiana paniculata
AATTAGGTGTAGTAAGCCTTTGCACTAATAGATACTAATGACTGTAGTAATCAGTCTTAATGATAAAGTGTCTTGCAAGTAGGTAGGGCCTTTATTTTTGAACTAGAGTGACCAAGGCTAGAAGTTCCCTTTATACAAAGAAATAATTTTGTTTTTATTAGATAATCTTTTGCTAAAGAAAGCTTCAATATGAAGTATCAATCTCCTATGAAAACTCATTGGAGAAGTCTAAAAAGGCAAGAATAGGTGCTGAAGTGATGGCTATTTCCTCTTCGAAAGTTGTAGAAGCTATAGAGGTCCAACTAAAACTACCCTTTTTGAGGAGATAATGTAAAGGTCTGTTAATGATTCTATAACCTTTAATGAATCTCCTATAACATCTTACCAAACCAAGAAAACCCCTGAATCCCTTAAGTGTAGTTGGCTGAGACCAATTTAACACTAACTTCACCTTTTATTTGACAGTTGAGATATTATGTTGGACTCCATATGATCGGATTATGTTATAGATATAAGTCCATATATAGACTTCTCCTATCTAAACAATATGAAATTTTGTAGCACCAAGTGTTCCTTGGGTTCTATTAAATTTAATTTGATTTTTTGGTTTTATGTTTTCTAAATTTAGATATGACAATTGAATCAAAATGAGTATGGTTTTAATTGATTTCTTTCATTTGCAGGTCATACAGACTTCATAATAGAACTTTATAAAATGGGATTCAAGTTTCTCGAACTTGATAATTTTTCAAGATGGGTGCTTCAGTTATAAGGTTAATTAGTCCGAAAGTAACTTTTTGTATCATATATGAACAAAACTATATCTTTTAGTTTTTTACTATGAATCTTTTTTGTCGCCAATAATTGTACTATTCAACTACAAAATTGAAGTTGTAACAATTTAAAAATCATATTTTTCGTGACAAAAATTTTGTTGTGACTAAATTGTAGGTTAAACAGTGACAATTAAATAATTGTCACTAATTGTTTGCACTATTAGTGACAAAACTAATGTCATAATAAATTAGAAACTTTTGTAGCTAAAGTTTACCATGTTTAACTACAAATTTTATTTTGTCACTATTGTAATAACATATTTTTTGTGACGAAATTTTTTCGTGTCCAAAGTTTTACCAATTTTAAGACAAATTATGATTTGTCACAAATTAGATACATCATTAGTGACAAAATAATATGTCACCAATTGTATAAAATTCGTGGCTAATGTTATTAAANATCACTTAAAGTATGCGGATTATGTATCTAAACACGAAACATAATTTTCGTCACGAAAAGTGAATAATTAGTGACGAATTTTGTGTCGTGGCTAAAAGTTTTGTAGCTAAATATCACATTTGTTGTAGTGTTAGTGTTGGCAAGATATATGGTTCGCTAATCTTATCATTTTCAATGGCCGTTCACATTGTCTCCATGCACGTATGACTTATCATTTCATCTAAAATTTAAGTCGTCGAAAAAATAGTCGCACACTTCTAACATAATATCAGGATAGGTAGAGGTTCTGAGCTCATATCAGTATTGTCATCATGAGAAAAAAGAATAAACTGCTTGTTTGCCTTTGAAAAAGAAACACACATACACGTGATCTGGAAGCGTGCTGAGATATGAAGTAATATAATTAAATATTTCAAAGTGTTTAATCTCTATCAGCTTAATTAAAATTTTAAGTGTACCACATTATTTATCTTTACACGATGTGATTCATGTCGTACCATGTTTGGAATCATGCATGGTATATGTATGATCAAACATCTTATTTTTCATGTTTTGCAATTGTTTACCTTGAAAATAGTGGTAACAATTATATTTGATTTGTGGTTCTAAAAATATGTGATTTATTCAAATATTAGTACATAGACAAGACATATTAAGTGTAAATGAGAAGAAATGATGAACCAAACCAGTGTTGTAAAAAGAATAAGAACCTCGAGCTCGATAGCCTCGGGGGTCTCGAGGTAAGTTAAGAGCAATAAAGTATGAACCATAAATTAAGAGCAATAAAGCTGAAGAACAATTGTTGAACATTGTAAACGAGAAAAGCATAATAGAATGTTCTATTGCAGTGAATGATTTTCCTTTACAAATTATTAGGGTCCCTTTTATATAGGAGGAGAAAACCCTAATATGGTACATTTCTAATTATGACAAAGAATTCTATTAGTACAACTGTATAACAACCTAGTACGGACTTGTACTAGCTCGTACAAATCGTGTCCCACAATTTACGCCCTGATCCACGTTCCCTTGAGAGATTCTCGCTCTTTCTTGAGTGTCATCAAAATTGTACTTCCTCGAAGCAGACCGTGCCAGGCCTCCGTTCGTTCCCCCGAGGTGTGCATGTTTCAGCCAAGCCTGATCCCTACTTCGAGTTGCCCGAACTCGAGTTAGGTGTTCGATTAAACCCTCGAAATTGGGTTCTCAGATTTCGACCGTATACAGTTAGTCCCCGCGTTTCTTAGAATGAGAAGATAAGAAACGGCTCGATTCATGACTCTCTGATGCCCCAATTGTGACATCAGACTCGTGAGGTCATCGATTGGCGTGATTGAAAGGTCGTGCAAAGGTCACATCTGCATAGTTTTCAGAAAGCTATCAATTAAAAGCGGATTTTGGCCAATCATTTAGCTTTCCCAACACGCACAAGTGGCCTCTATAAATACTTCAACTTATTTCTTTGCACACTTTACTCTCTTCACATTATTTGCATATCTAAATCTCTTAGATTAATACTCTTAAGATGCTCTCTACCGATAAGGATTCTGCCAGCGGCTTTGAGAGTGAGGGAGACAAAGTAGAAGTGCCCGAGGAGGAGGAGGAGAAGGCCCCCGAAGATGAGGCTATCGAAGATGTAGCTCCGGTGGATACTTCCTCCGAGCAAGTGACCCCAAAAGTAGACTAGGTTCTTTTGTTTTCTTTCTTTTGTGTAAGGGCCCTATGTGGGGGTTTTGTAAATGTATCTTCGAACCATCCTTTGAATATACAAAACTTTCTCGCTTCATCTTCATTCGAAAATTTGGTGTTGTAGACAATCGGTCCGCCGACTGGGCTTAGAATATAATGCCCTTAGGTTTTGTGTTTGATCAACGATCAACAATAGGTTACCACTTAAGGTTCGATCCTCGAGCTGAGCTTTTTCTCTGGTTTGACCCTTAGGCTTTTAAATACCGGCCCTTAGGCTCTTTAGGTCGGCCCTTAGGCTCTTTTAGGTTGGCCCTTAGGCTCTTTAGATTAGCTCTTAGGCTCTTTTAGGTAGGGCCAATTCGGCCTCTAAAATGGCTATTATTTTTCCCTCTTTCTAGCTAAAGACTTAGTGGAATTTTTGGTATGCCTTAGTCGAAGTATTTGAAGGCCTTTAGCTTTTATGGCGGAAGTCGGACGTCTCCGAGCCGCACTATTTCAGCCATAGCCTTTTCATATTACCGTAGCCTTTTATATGATCGTAGCCTTTTATATGGCCGTAGCCTTTAGTCCCCGAGTTTGGTGGCCTTGGCCTTAATATCAAGGGGATGCTTCTTTGAGGTCTTATGAGTTCGAGTATGCCTCATTGAGGTCTTATGAGTTTGAGAGTGCCTCATTGAGGTCTTATGAGTTCGAGCATGCCTCTTTGAGGTCTTATAGGTTTGAGTGTGCCTCTTCGAGGTCTTATAGGTTCGGTTTTTGATGACTCGATATATTGACTATCGATGACAGGCCCCGAGTATTCGCATGCATTTGAGGATTTGGTCCTTGAGTTGTTTCATGTAGAAATATAAATGCAAAAATGGTTGAATTCTTTGGGGCATAAAGTGTTTTGATATAATGACAATTCTTCTTTAAATGATTGACACATGGGTACATGTTTTTTCATTGAGGGCTCGACTGCTTTATATGGACACGGTTCATTTGGCCATTTGTCCCATTACATCATTTTCCTATCAAGGCCCTCCTGACATGAATTGTTTTCTTCGAAAATGTAACCTCCGACGAGTGATGCCCCCCAGTGTTCAAGGTTGATTGAAAAGAAGCCTTTAATACTTGTTGAGTTTTCCTTAGGTAGCATATAGATGTTTCCTCATTAAAAACCTTGCCGGTAAAACCCATCTGGGATAAAACCCGTTCTAAGAGAAAAAGCGTGCAACACATGCTTTAAAACCCAAGGTCTTCGAGCTGAAGGATGCTTCGATATATCTAATCGAACATCTGTAAGGAGTTAGTATGGAATATAAATGAAAAGGGATAAGGTCATACCTCAGCAATAATAGCGTTTGAGCAATGATATATTCCAATTGTTTGGTAGTTGCTCGCCTTCCATTGTGCTAAGTTTGTAGGATCCTATGACTACGACTCCGAGGACACGGTACGGTCCTTCCCAATTAGGGCCTAATTTCCCTTCATTTGGGTCTCGAGTATTGAGGGTGACTTTCCTTAGAACTAAGTCCCTGACTCCGAGGTAGCGAAGGTTCTTTCTTCTGTTGTAGTACCTCTCGATCCTTTGTTTTTGAGCAGCCAATCGGACTAATGCGGCTTTACGTTTTTCATCTAGTAGCTCGAGGGAAGTGTTCATGACCTCGTTGTTCGAATCCTTGGTGGTATCCTGAAACCTGAAGCTCGGTTCCCGACCTCGACTGGGATCAATGCCTCGGACCCGTACACCAAAGAAAACAGGGTCTCCCCCATGCTTGACTTCGACGTCGTTCGCTATGCCCATAGCACCTCGGGCAATACTTCTCTCCATTTCCCCTTCGCATTATCTAACCTCTTTTTTAAGTTTTGGATGATGGTTTTATTTGTGGACTCGGCCTGACCATCTGCACTTGGGTGATAAGGTGCTGATAGAATTCTTTTGATTTTATGCTCCTCAAGGAATTTTGTTACTTTGATGCCGATGAACTGCTTCCCATTGTCGCATGCTATCTCGGCGGGTATCCCGAACCGGCATATAATGTGTTCCCATATGAAACCAATGACTTTTTTTTCTCTTATCTTCTCGAAGGCCTGTGCTTCTACCCATTTCGAGAAGTAGTCAGTCATAAACAAAATAAACTTAGCTTTACCTAGCGCCGTTGGTAGGGGGCCGACGATGTCCATCCCTCATTTCATGAATGGCCACTGGGATAGGACCGAATGGAGTTGTTCACCAGGCTGATGGATCATTGGTGCGAACCTTTGAAATTATCACACTTTTGAACGAACTCCTTAGTATCTTTTTCCATGCTATCCCAGTAATACCCTGCTCTGATCACCTTTCGAACCAAGGAATCTGCACCGGAGTGGTTTCCACAAGTGCCTTCGTGGATTTCTCATAGTACGTAATCAGTTTACCCTGGTCCCAAGCACACTTCCAATGGTCCGTCCAAGGTCCTTCTATATAATGCTCCATTTTCATCAAGTGAGAATCGAGCTGCTTTGGCTCGGAGGGCCCTCGATTCTTTTGGGTCCGAGGATAGCTTCCTATGCTTCAAGTATTCGACGTAATTATTCCTCCAATCCCATGTTGGACTTGTTGAGTTGATTTCTGCATGGCCTTATTCGACCACTGACCTCGATAATTGGACGACGGTCCCCTGGATGATATCATCTTTTTCGACTAATGACCCCAGATTTGCAAGAGCATCAGCCTCGCTATTCTGTTCTCGAGGTACTGGTTCCCACTCTTTGAAGCGATGCAACGTCACTTGAAGTTTGTCTAAGTACCTTTGCATTCTATCTTCTCGAACCTCGAAGCTCCTGTTTACTTGTTTTACTACCAAAAGAGAGTCGCACTTTGCATCGATGACCTCTGCTCCCAGGCCTTTGGCTAGTTCGATACCTCCAATCATGGCCTCATACTCAGCCTCATTGTTAGTCAATGTCGAAGTTTTTATAGATTGTCTAATAATGCCCATAGGCGGTTTTAGAACTATATCGAGCCCGAACCCTTTCACATTCAAGGAACCGTCTGTGAAGAGGGTCCATACCCTCGATGATGTGCCCGTTTTTATCAAGAGTTCCTTTTTTACTTCGGGCACGAGGGCAGGCATGAAATCAGCCACGAAGTCTGCCAAAATTTGAGACTTGATGGCCGTTCGGGGTTGATATTCGATATCATACCCCCCAAGCTCGATGGCCCATTTGGCCAATCGGCCCGATAAGTCGAGCTTATGCAAGATATTTCGAAGTGGATATGTAGTCAATACACGTATAAGATGACATTGAAAATACGGATTTAATTTCCTAGAAGCGTTTGTTAATGTAAGGGTTAATTTCTCTAAATGCGGGTACCTGGTTTCAGCATCTCCTAGGGTCTGACTTATATAATAGACAGGAAATTACGTACCTTGATCTTCTTGAACCAACACGCCACTTACCGCTACCTCAGACACGACTAAATACAAATATAGTGTTTCATCCTCCTTCGGAGTATGAAGCAAGGGCGGGCTCGAGAGATACTGTTTTAATTCTTACAAGGCTTGTTGACACTTTGGAGTCCATGTGAAGTTGTTTCTATTCTTGAGTAGGGAGAAGAAATGATGGCTCTGATCTGAAGACCTCGAGATAAACCAGCCCAGGGCAGCTATCCTTCCGGTTAGCCGTTGCACGGCTTTCACATTGTTTATGACGGTGATTTCTTCAATGGCTTTGATTTTATCGGGGCTTATCTCGATCCCCCTATTTGACACCATGAAGCCTAAGAACGTGCCTGAGCCGACTCCGAAAGCGCACTTCTCGGGGTTGAGTTTCATCTTATACTTCCTTAAGATATCAAACATTACCTGCAATGGGTCAAATGGTCCTCTGCGCGCAGGGACTTAACTAGTATGTCATCAATATAAAATTCCATGGATTTGTTATTTGGTGTTCGAATATTTTATTAACTAAGCGTTGATATGTAACTCCTGCATTTTTTAGCCCGACGGGCATTACATTATACCAATATGCACCATTCTTCATGATAAACAAAGTCTTTTCCTGGTCCTCGGGGTTCATTTGAAGTTGATTGTACCCGGAGTAGGCGTCGAGAAAAGTAAGGATCTCGTGGCTAGCCGTAGCATCGATCAGACGGTCGATGTTAGGCAATGGGAAGGAATCTTTAGGGCATGCTTTTTTCAAATCTTTGTAGTCTACACACATTTTAAGTTTATTTTCCTTTTTAAGGACTACCACTTTTTTAGCTAGACATTCGGGATATTTTACTTCCCTAATGGATCCTATTTTGAGAAGTTTGGTTACCTCGTATTTGATGAAGGCATGTTTTACCTCGGACTGAGATCTCCTCTTTTGCTTCACCATTTTAAATCTGGGATCGACACTTAGTCGATGGGTGGTTATCTCCAGTGGGATCCCTGTCATATCTTTTGTTCTGGCAGGTGCTTGACCAATTCCACCTGCTCGAGCTCCTCGATAGTGGACTTCATCGCATCTGAATCCTCGGGGGCAACGAAGGCTCGAGGCGTAAAGAAATCTTCTTCATCCTTGATCATATGATCCTCGATCACCTGTTCCTTGGGCTCAGCCGAGGGCATGGGCTGTGATTGCTATTTGGCTACCTATTTGTTCTTCGACTTTTCCGATGTGGATGGTGTCGATACTGGTGCCAAGTCGTGAACTGTGAACATCTCTTTGGCTGCATGCTTCTCTCCATATACTGTTTTCACGCCATCCTTTTTGGGAACTTCATCATTTGATGAAGGGTTGATGGAACTGCCCTCATGCTATGGATCCATGGCCTTCCAAATAGAGCATTATACCTCATGTCACCTTCGATGACATGGAATTTAGTGTCTTGTATGGTTCCGGCCATGTTTACAAGGAGGATGATTTCTCCCTTTGTTGTTTCACTTGCCATGTTGAATCCATTCAAGACTCGAGAGGAGGGTATGATTTGGTCGAGTACCCCGAGCTGCTCCACGATCCTTGATCTGATTATATTTGCTGAGCTACCTGGATCCACGAGAATACGTTTAACTTGAACTTCATTTAAAATGATAGAAATTACCAGTACATCGTTGTGAGGCTGAGATAAGGCCTCGATGTCTTCCTCGCTGAATGTGAGAGTGTCCTCGGGAATGTAGTCCCGAGTACGTTTCTCCCTTGTGATAGATACTTTGGTACGTTTGAATATGGTCCCATGTGGGACGTCGACTCCGTCGATGATCATATGGATGACATGTTGGGGCTATTCCGGTTTATTTTTCCTGTTTACATCTATTTCTCGGAAATGGTTCTTGGCCCGGTCGCCGAGAAATTCTCGAAGGTGCCCTTCGTTGAAAAATTGGGCTACCTCCTCTCTAAGCTGCCTGAAGTCCTCGGTACTATGACCATGAGTACTATGATACTTGTACGTTAAGTTAGGGTTCCTCTGAGAAGGATCGATATGTATGGGCTTGGGCCATCTGGTGTCTCTAATTTTGCCAATGGCTGAAACGATGCTTGAGGCATCGACGCTGAAGTTGTATTATGATAATCGGGATGCCTCCACCGGCCCGAGTTCCTATCAAACCTGGTCTTACTCATGAGTCCCTGAGAATTATAACCTCGATCATTTCGAGGTATGTTGCGCCTCAAACTGTTCCTTCTGTCTTCAATGTATGGTAGATATCTTTCCTTGTTAGGCCTTGGCTCCCTTTCTGCATCTCTCGACTCATTTCCTAATATCCTGCTTGGATAAACGGAGCCCGAGGGGGCTCCCAACTGGTCTCCCTCGACCCTAATTTTTGACTGGTACATGTTTTGCACATCCGCCCAGGTTACAACGGGATACTCGATCAAGTTCTTCTTCAGGTGCCTCGAAGCTATTGAACTTCGTTCATTTAGCCTCTGAGTGAAGGCTTGTACGACCCAGTCATCAGAGACTGGTGTAACTCCATTCGTTCTAACTGGAAACGGGACACAAATTCCCTCAGCATCTCGTTCTCCCTTTGCTTGATTTCGAATACATCTGACTTCCTTGTTGGAACCTTTATGGCACCAGCATGTGCCTACATGGAAAATGAATCGATAGAGTTCGGGGGCAGGTTATGGTACCACATAATGGCCCCCTTGGACAAAATTTCCCAAATTTCTTCAGTAGTACAGACTCGATCTCGTGGTCCTTCAAATCGTTCCCTTTTATACCACAAGTATATAGGGTGATGTGCTCATTGGGATTGGTGGTCCCATTGTATTTCGGGATGTCTGGCATCTGAAACTTCTTCAGAATGGGCTACGGAGCCGCACTCGGGGGAATGGTTTTTGTACAAACTTCTTCGAATCCAGTCCCTTCAAAATCGGAGGTGCTCCCGGTATCTGGTTGACCCTCTAGTTGTAGGTTTCCACTTTCTTATCGTTTTCCTCAATCCTTTTTTCTCTCGATTCGATCCTCTTAATGAGTTCCTCGAGCATTTTCATGATGATGGGTTCAGTTCCCGACCCATTATTGCTTGATTTCTCGGGGGTTGGCTCAACTCCAGGAGTCGTTTCTGGTCCTGCTCAGCTTAGAGTCTTTTGCTGACTCTGCAACTGAGCGATAGCAACTTGTTGTGCTTGCAACATTTCAAAAATTACTTGTAGACTGACTTCTCTTTCTTCTCGAGCATGTGTCCTTTGTGTGTTAGGTTGGTCTTCTCCGCGTACACTTCCTTCAATATCAGTGCCCAAGTCGACGTGCAAAGAAATGTGTGAACCAACATCGACTGGGTTTGGTGCTGGTGCTAGCCTAGGGTTAAGTCGTGGCACACCGGTCCCTGAAGCTATTGCATTATTTTCTCCATGGAATTCGAGGCCGTCGTTTCCATGTACTGGTGAGTTTGCTTAGTTAGACATATTTTAATCCTGAAATCAAAGAATCTTTGACAAGAAAAAGTGTGAAGAATAACGTGTGTTATCAGAAAACTAGCACTAAAATAATCACTATTATCTTTATCCCCACGGTGGGCGTCAAACTGTTTACCTCGAAAATAGTGGTAACACTTATATTTGATTTGTGGTTCTAAAAATATGTGATTTATTCCAATACTAGTAAATAGACAAGAAATATTAAGTGTAAATGAGAAGAAACGATGAACCAAACCAGTGTTATGAAAGGAATAGGGACCTCGATCTCGATAACCTCGGGAGTCTCGAGGTGAGTTAAGAGAAATAAAGTATGAACAATAAATTAAGAGCAATAAAGCTGAAGAACAATTGTTGAACACAGTAAACGAGAAAAGCAGAATAGAATGTTCTATTGCAGTGAATGATTTCTGTTACAAATGATTGGGGTCCCCTTTATATAGGAGGGGAAACCCCTAATATTGTACATTTTTAATTATGACAAAGAATTCTATTGGTACAGCTGTATAACAACCTAGTATGGACTTGTACTAGCTCGTACAAATCTTGTCCCACAATTTACGCCCCGATCCACGTGCCCTTGAGAGATTCCCGCGCTTTCTTGAGTGTCATCGAACTGTACTGCCTCGAAGCAGACCATGCCAGGCCTCCGATTCGTTCCCCCCAGGTGTGCATGTTTCAGCAAAAACTGATCCTTACTTCGAGTTGCCCGAACTCGAATTAGGTGTTCGATTAAACCGTCAAAATCGGGTTCTCCGATTTCGACCGTATACAGCAATAGAGTCGTGAAACTAATACTTCTGTTATCCCATGTTTTGCAATAACATTTGATGAAATACGGAATTCAAGAAAAAAAGAAAAAAAAATTAAAACTTGCGGTCTAAAATAAATCATAGATATTATGTGGCTATAAACATCTCATTAAAAGTAAAATAAAAAAAATTTAAAAGCTACAATATTTTTAATATAAAAATATATCATTTTTTATGATACAATTTAAAAAGGAAAACGTGCCACGTAATGGCACACATGTTAAAATATTAAATTTGAAATCAATGTAGTAATATTGCATTGAAAAAAAATGTTACTCACATTCAGTATTTACACTAATTAAATAAATACATTGCGTAATTATTCAAATTGTATCATTTGCCCAACATTCACAATTTAATTTAATTAATAAATTATTAATTACAGATGTGGGATATGGATAAACTTTTTCGTTCAAGATAACCAAGTCGTCCTTGTTGGATGAAGATTAACTTGTGTTTCGGCCCATTGCCACACACAATAGGACAACTAGGTGTACTTTGTCTTTGACTGACATTTCCCTTTTTCCTAGCTAGTTCTCAATTTCAAATACTTTCTTCAACTTCCAACAACGTTTGCGCCAAATTCGACTTTCCGAGGCTACCTTAATTTTTGACATTATCCTTTATCAATTCAACTAACTGAAAATAACAAACAGTAAAGCAACCCCCAACTCTTTCGGAACCAGCCACCTCAGATATATGTGGCGACACGATTAGGTAAACAAGTTACCTTAATTCAGCTGTTCTAATTTCGGTAATATACCCACGTCAGTAACTTTATCCAAAAATACCTCGAATTATTATACTAAGTTGATCTCTAACAAATGGAGTATAAATAATAATTATTATCATTGAAGCTTTCTTTAATTACCACGTGTTAAGCTTGTCAAATAATCGACTCAAATCCACGTCTCTATAGTCAATCGCATATCTAAGAACTAATTTTCTAATAATCAAACGGTGGTGACAATTTTCATTACATATGAAAATCATTTTCCTATATAATATTCTTGAGAAATTTGCGTTTTTAATTACTCAAATACCCCTATGATATAATATTTTCATTTTGAACCTGGTGTTATATTGCGCGAATATTCATTTTTCATTCCTTTAGTGTAAGGGGCATTTGGGGGGGNCATTTCTCCTCATCAGTTTAAGGTTTTATTAACCCATGAAAAAAAGATTACAATTCTTGAAACCATTCAATAATGGCGTTCAAGAAAACACTACCGGAGCGCATTTTCAGTGCATATAAATTCACTGCTCCATCCTCAACAACCTGTCGTATTGCTTCCTCATCCATGTTGGCAAAATCCCCGGTTTCTCCTAATCCTGAAAAAAATATAACCCGGGATGCCGGAGACAGTGGTTTATTCCGGCGATTCCTCCACCAATCACTGGCATTCTCGCCGGATCTCCGGTCACTACCCACCGGAGAAAAGCTTCGTGAAAAGCTACGTGGGATGGACATTACAAGAGATAGAATCAGACTTAATGGACTGGTGCCGCCGACACAGCGTTGGCCGGAGTTGGAGCAATTAGGAGTGATGAATGCAAGAAAGCTGTTAAGGTTTGTTAAATCCATTTCATCTACGAAATATATGTCGTAAGAGAGAATACTTTAACTATCTATATATATATATATATATATATTATAGTATTTCAATACATCTCTTTGGAGTGGGCAGAGGTAGAGCTAGGTGAATCCTTTTCGTCAAAAAATATATTGGGTAAATAGGACAAAAACGATTTTCTTTGCGTATATTTTGTATTATTAGAATCCTCTCAATATAAGGGTAAGATTTTAGTATAGTGACAAAGGTGGCTCAAAAACTATTTTAGATCACTCTTGCATTTGTTTTCGTTGGCCAAACTTAAGGAGATTAATTTGGACCGAGGACCTATTGTGTGCTACTATATTGGGTTCTGTAACTATCAATCTCATCTAAAACTTTAGACCGTTAAAGGAATGATAGTTTTTAATTACTTTGATTGCATTACGTCTCATTTAGGTTATCACAGCTTGAGATGGTGAAAGCAAGATTAAGAAAAATTAACAAGAACTGGATTTTGTGCTCGGAATTTCATCAAATCTGTAACGAAACCTGTTCGGACGTTGATCAAGGCCTAGAATTTGCTAAGATGCTGGACGAGTCGGGAGATGTGATTGTTTTGGGGAACGTAGTATTTCTCCGGCCTGACCAGGTTTGTTTATCTTCCTAATTTTGTTATAGATAAAGATAAGATCAAGTGAACTGCATTACCTACAAATATAATAAGATGGTTCTTAATTTTATTAAGAATAGGATTTTTTTTTTGTTTAAAAATCCGAAAACTGATAAAGCTTTCATCTATTTGTGTATTTGGTACATTGTTTTCTTCGACAGGAAAGTGAAAGAGAGTCATTCCAGATCTCTAAATTCAGATGGTGACTTTTTAAAGGTGTGGATCAGTTGGAACGTTTTGAAAGACGAAAAATACCCTCTTGAACATCTCAGATTTAATTAATAATATTATTTCCAAATAGACAAAATTAGGATAAACATGAACTTGGGATTTTGTTTTGGTCGATGAGAAAGAGAGATTAATGGAAGAGATCCGAGTTTTGTGGAGTACCCAAAACTAGCAAAATCCCACACTATAAACAAAGATAAAGACTATTCCCTCTTCTTGGATAAAGAGTAACTGAAGTACCACCAAATTTTAGGCCGTAAGTTTGATGTCTTCATTTGTCTAAATAGGCAGATCATCATCCTGGTAAAAACTTCTATATACGAACAATTTAAATAAACGTATTTATTTATATTAAGTGAAATGAGTTATCTCAAAAATAAGGCAAGTAACTGATTACAACATATTGAATACATTGATGATAAGGTAAACTTCTTTGTATTGTCGGTACAAAGGCAAATATCAAAAACTTTTACTTAATGGGTTCCATTTCTGTTCTTATCACTAAACTTAATCATCTTACTCTTAAAATTATGGATTCAGAATCTAATATATCTCAATTTTAGTGATTTTCTTACATACATATATTTAAGCGTCATGTTAAAAACACTGAGTTCGTTAGGAATGTGAGGTGGACGCAATGGCGGAGCTAGAGAAGTAAATACGGGTTCGGATAAAACCAGTAACTTTTGCTTAAACGACCTTGTATTTATATTAAAATATTCACAAAATATGTATAAATATTTAATTGTGAACCCAATAACTAAGACGAGTTATTGGTGCAACGACAAATTCAGAACCCATAAACTTTAAATCTTGGCTCTGCCTCTAGGTGGATGGAGTGTTAGTGTAAAGTCTTTTGGTCCTTGTTTTTTGGTTACAGGTGGTGAAAGCAATGCAAGAACTAATGCCGATGCCCTTAGCCAACCCAAATCATGAAATAGGAACAATGGAGGAGGTTCAGCAGATGGAGGAGCAAAAAGCAGCTATTGACAAGAAAGCAGAATCATTGGTACGTAGAGAAATGTGGTGTGGACTAAGCTGCTTCGTACTTCAGACAGCAGCGTTCATGCGGTTCACTTTTTGGGACTTAACATGGGATGTCATGGAACCCATTTGTTTCTACGTAACATCCATATATTGCATGGCTGGTTATGCTTTCTTCCTTAAAACGTCCAAAGAACCTTCTTTTGAAGGTTTCTTTAAGGCACGTTTTATTACGAAGCAAAAACAACTCATGAAACTTCACAAGTTCGATCACCAAAGGTATAATGAGCTACGGAGAGCCTACAATCCTCATTCTGCATCACTTAATTAATGGTAATCTCAGATGACGTAGCAGAGCTTCTGCAGAAACAACAACGAGATTAACCTCAACCTCTTCTATGGTAGAAATTAAGGAAACATATAAATATTAGGTTACACCAACTTTTTCCGTCCCTCTTTATTTTTCTTCCACTTATTTTTATTAACCTTTACGTAATATCGGCTAATGTACATGTGAGTGATGAGGCCTAGGAACTTTCTATCCGGATGTCTATTTTACAATATTTTGCTAATAATTTATGATTATTATTTATAATAATATATGATTTATAAAATGGTAAGCCAGTATCAAACCTCCTGAATATGGGTTCATCTAAATTCATACAGGTAGGAAAAATATATGAAGTAATTCTATTTTTTTTTGTTCGACTCATATTATTCTCTAATTCTTCCTACTGAATTAGTTACTAGTCAATAGATTGAGGATTCCGGAGCCTTGGTATCGTCGTGACTAGTCAACTAATTTTTCCTATCCAATTGTATATTTATTTCCCCTTTATTTTATTCCAGTTACTCTTATGCACAATTTGCTTGTCTGAAGAAATGATATTGACTATTATGATCTTAGTCATTAGAGTTTTGGACCCGTAAAATACATAGCTTTGAGTATTTATATAAGAGTTTCACTCTGGAATCACATAATCGCTTGTACCAACCTTATCATAAAGTAATCTGAA
The DNA here is from genome assembly GCA_005239505.1 of Nicotiana paniculata. Lineage (NCBI taxonomy): Eukaryota > Viridiplantae > Streptophyta > Magnoliopsida > Solanales > Solanaceae > Nicotiana > Nicotiana paniculata. The sequence goes on from ML361362.1 coordinate 15,675, forward strand.
ATTAAGAAGGAGGGTTCCTTTTTATAGGATGGAGGGAAGAAAATAATTTCTTGAATCTTTGCAAGTGCATTTTTATTCCTAGAAGAGGAGGAAACTCTAAATGAGATAGATAAAGCAAAGGTTAACTATTTTCCAAAAATCTGTAGATAACTAGCCTAGGAAAATAGAGTGTGGATAGGAACCAACAGATCTTCAACAATGTAGATAGAAAGAATGTGATTTTGATGTTAATAATTTGTTTTAAATGTTTAATTATCTCTTATGTTTTATTCTAAGATCTCTTATATCACTACTTTAATGTTTCTACTGTAACTAGTTATATTTTTTTGCTAATGTGTGATTGAATATATAGGAAAACATGCATGATGATCCACTAAACATGTGAAGTTAAAATACAGTTTTAAAATATTTCAAAATGAAACGAGTTATTTTCCAAGTAGAGTGGTAGAGGTGTATGTGACGATCCGATAAGTTATTTTGACTACTAGCCCCTTTTCTATGTTATGAAACCTCCCGTAACATTATTTGATGATTTATGACTTGATTGTGTAATCTGTGTCGTTTTTCAGACAACTATTATGTGAACTTTTAAAAAAAAGAAGTGATTTTTGACTTAAAATGAGGCTTGGGTTGACCAGGGTCAACGTTCTTAGTAAACGACTTGGAATCACTGTTTTGATGATTCAAGTAGGTACGTATGATATTATCGGACCCGTACGTATATTTGGTCGGGCTCCCGGGCGACTCGAGCGCGTTTCGGCGTATATGTGAAAATTGGCAAAAGTTGAGTTTCACGGTAAAAATCTTGAGTTTCGATGATCATTCATGATATTTGATATTATTTTGATGAGTTGAGCGAGCGGGCAAGTTTGTATATACACTTGTGTGGATGTTCGGATTGCAGCCCGAAGGGCTTGGGTGAGTTTCTGATGGGTTTTGGTTGATTTGGAATGTCTGATGAACAGTTGTTGGTGTGATTGCAGGTCTCATATTTGTGAGAACCTGATCGCAATTGCGAGCTTCGCATTTGCGCAAATGCGAAGGGGCTGGGATTTGGGAACTTTTCAATTGCGAAGTAAGAGATGAATTTGCGACTGATGGATGCATCATATTTGTGTTAGTAGGGTCACATTTGTGACCCTGGGAACTAATGAGCTGCTTCGCTTTTGCGAAGCATGTAACCGTAATTGCGAACTGGGGGCCCTTTGCAATTACGAAGGGACTGTGGCATTTGCAAAGACTGCATGGCTAGAGTACTGATCGCATTTGCGTTTAGTGGTTCACTTTTGCGATGGCCTCAATTGCAATGCGACATCTGCAGCTGGGTAAGAGCGAGGAATTTGGGACATAGCTTATTTTACACCATTTTCAACCCTAAATTCATTGGTAAGTAACTTTAATTAGTTTTCAATCAGTTTCAACTACTTTTCATGAAATTTTAACATAAAATATATGAATTTCAAGGTAGAAATTAGGGATTTTGTGTAGAATATAGGGATTTTATAAATTAGAGATTTAGACCTCGAATTAAGATCAGATTTAGAAACAAATCACATATCCGGCCTCGGGAGTTAATGTGTAACCGGGACTTAGTCTGAATATCGGATTCTGACCTAGCGGGGCCTGGGGTTGACTTTTTCAGATATTATCAAAATTGAACTTTTTTTCATACGTAGGTAATTTTTAAAGCTTGTTTTGGATTGTCTGAATGATATTTGGCTAGATTCGGTTGGTTTAGAGGCTTGTTCGAAAAGAAAATTGTGGTTGATATGCAAGGTGATGAGTGTATATACGTTGTCATGGGTTAAGCATGCGGGGCGAGCTACTTAATTGCTAATCTTCAATTACTTCATGCCTTCATTTATTTCATGTTACTACGTGTCACATGCTTTAATTGCTACATGTTCTTACTTGTTCATTTCATGCCTTCATTCGTTACATTCCTCAATTTGCTATATGTTTTCATGTATTTATGCCTTCATTTATTGACTTTTCTTACTTGCTTTATGCTTTTATATGTTGTTAGTTAGCCGCTTTCACTTGCTATGCCCTTACATGTTTATTCGCCTTACTTGTTTCTATTTCACTTTGAATTGTTGTATTGGATTGTAGAGCATTTCTACATTTTAGTTCCTTTTTATGTATCTCGTGGGATACACCGTAGTTGTTTGTGGTATTTATAGGAATTTTGTTGATCGGTTTTCACACTGCAACAAAGAAGTTATATATATATGGGGGGGGGGGGGGGGGGGGGGGGGGAGGGATGGGGGGATCAGGTTGAGCTCTGCAATGAAGAAGTTATATTATGTTTATTCTTGGCTTTTTGTTCAATTTTGTATTTTGTTGTGAAACTCAGCATCAATGATATTCTGGGCTCTCTATTGTGTATTTCTAATTCTGGTTCCTTGTTAACTGTTGTTTCTCTATTCTGTATTATTTTTCTACTTATACTCATATAAGTTATACTGAGTGTCTTGTCATTGCCTCATCACTACTTCGTCGAGGTTAGACTCGTCATTTACGGAGTGCATGGGGTTGGTTGTATGCATACTATACTTCTGCACTTCTTGTGCAGATCCCTGTACTGGTACCAGCGGCTCATATAAGAGATTTTTTTGGGCCGTAATTTCCAAGAGACTTGAGGTAGATATGCATAACGTTTGCAGAACTTGAAGTCCCCTTCCTATCTATTTTACTATTGTATTTCGTTTCAGACAGTTGTACTTTCTTTCAGACCTTGTTTCTAGTACTTTTAGCAGCTCATGCACTCGTGACAACAGTTTCTGGGGTTAGACTAGATAACTTGTATGGATTCTATATGTGTATTTCAAATTATTTCAGTCTTTAATTCTTAATATTCTAATTTGAACTTGTTAATATGGTTAAATCTTTAGGTAATGTTAGCTTGCCTAGCAAGCAGATGTTACGCGCCATCACGACCCCGTGGTTGAGATTTTGGATCTTGACAAGTTGGTATCAAAGCACTAGGTTGACTAGGTCTCACGAGTCATAAGCGAGCTTAGTAGGATCTTGAGAAGGAGTAAGGAGATGTCTGTACTTTTTTTCTAGAGGCGATAAGGCTTTAGGAAAATTTCACTTCCTTTATTTCTTTATCTTGAGACTTTATTCTAACACTGAGTTTGAACTATTCTACTCTTATTCTCTCACAGATGATGATAACATGAGCTTCGTCTGCATCAGATCAAGAGCTTGAGCCCTAGGTTGCAGCCACTACCAGGGGTAGGGGTCGGGGCCGAGGTAGAGCAAAAGGTAGAGGCAGAGCTCATCCTAGAGCACTTGCAACGCCACCTGTTATGGATCCTCAGATAGAGAAGGATGATTAGATCCCTGTTATGACTGAACTAGTTAGAGCAACTCAGGTCCTAGAGGGATTCATGGAGAGTGTAGTTCAGGCCGGTGTGCTCCCTATGGAACCAACTGTCTCTCAAGATAGGGGAGGAGCCCAGACTCCTACTACTCACACTCTAGAGTAGATGGCTCACAATGTATCAGACCGCAACAGTTCTACCAGTTGGGGAAGCTTAGCTTGTTG
>MDKI01103955.1:0-56097 GCA_005239505.1 Nicotiana paniculata
ATTCTATCCACCAGTATCAGGAAAGTGAAGGTAATGACTTTAAATTTGTAGGAAGTCTCTTCAGGGTAAGTATTTCTAATATGGTGCATTTGGGGATAACTGAGGGAGTATTCAGCGGCCTATGAGCCTTAGACGGTATATTTTTATGCTCGAGTTTCGTGCAGTGAGTCGGGATTGAGAATTGTGATATTATGGCAAGAAGACGTATCAATTCAAAGGTAAGTCAGAAGGAACTTGAATAAATAGGACAGCTTGGTAGTAGGTCAGATCGGGATGATAAGGGATATGGTTAATTCTTTGGGTGTTCATAAGGTAATGAGTTGTTACAGGTGTTTATTAGCAATTCTCTTGGAATTTGGTGGCATGCGTAGCTTGGTTGAGTTAGAAGGATTCATTCCTGTCGTTTTGGTGTTGTACAAGTGTGATTTGAGAGTTCTTGATGGTTTCCACCACAGTTGGAGGTGTATATTTCTACGGGCGTGAAGGCCAGGTGATGTATAGTGATTTTGCTTCTACATGGGATCCAATGGAAAGTTCTTGGCTAGTTAGGTACGTAGTTGTTGTGGCTAGGAAGGGAGCATGAAGTCCTCATATTTATCATAGGATTTCATGGCGTATGCGGTATTTTGTGTATGGAGGAGAGTGGCATATGTGAGGTCACGGTTCAGTTCTGGAAGGAAGGTCAGAACTGGCAGCTTCAGATGATTAGGTAAAGGATACCACTATTGGGTGGCTGGATGAGAATATACATTCATAAAAAGGTAATGTGTTCAAGTCAATGTGTTTGAATAAGGGTTCTTCATTGGTGTTACGACGCTCTTTTGTTGGATCGACTACTGATATTCAAGGATTCAGAAGTGAAATGTAGTTCTAAGGTTTATGGGTCAAGATTGGATTTCGAAATTTCAAATGTGTTGTGGTATTATACCTATATGGGGTAGAGTGACATGGGATCACATCCGAATATGTGCATGGTAGGTTACACAACAATTTTGGTGGTGTTTTGAACAACTCTAGGCACATTCGAGGACGAACATATGTTTAAGTAGGGGAGAATGTAACGACCCGGTCGGTCGTTACGTAGAACTTGCATTAAAAATTTCTGTTATTGACTTGTGATAGGTTGGTTATACTGTTCTTGATGTGTTAGAGTTGGTAGGCTCGGAATCGGAATGGTTATGGTGAGAATTTAGCCATTTAGTCTTAAAAATAGCCTTAAAATAGAAAAAGTCAACTGAGGGTTTGACTTATTGGTAAACGACCTCAGAATGCGAATTTTATGGCTCGGTAGCTTCGTTAGGTGATTTGGACTTAGGAGTGCGTTCGGAAAATTTTGTGATGTCCGGTGTAGAATTAGGCTTGAATTGGCGAAAGTTAGTTTTTAGCGACTTTTAGTTGGCAGTGGAAAATAGGCTATCAGGTCGGAATGGAATTCCGACAGTTGGAACAGGTTCGTAATGTTATTTTGGATATGTCTGCAAAATTTCAGATCAATCGGAGTTGTTTTGGGTATTTTCGGCATCGTTGGTGGAATTTAGAAAATTCAAAGTTCATAGGGTTGAATTCGATGTGTTTTGGGGGTTTGATGTTGTGTTTGATGTTTCGAAGGCTCGACTAAGTTTGAATGATCATATATGATGCGTTAGTATGTTTGGTTGGGGGCCCGAGGGGCTCGGGATGGTTTCGGGTGGTTAATAGGGAGTTTAGAATGGTTTTGATATTGCTGATGTTGCTGTTACTTGTGTTTTTGCACCTGCAGATGGGAGCCGCATGTGCGGTTCCGCTGGAGCGGACATGGCACCGCAGGTGCGGAAGTTTGGCTGAGTGAGAAAAGTCCGCAAGTGCGAGTTAATTGCCGCAACTGCGAGGCCGCAGGTGAGGGAGGTCGATCGCAGGTGCGGAAGTTGAGGTCCTTGGGATATTCCGCAGGTGCGAGTAAGTGGTCGCAGGTGTGGAACCACTGGGCAGAAATTACAAAAGCATGCCTTCGCGAATTTTAGCCATCTTTCTCAATATCTCATCCGGGTTTGAAGCTTTTGAAGGGTTTTGAAGAGGGGATTCGATAGTTCTTCATTGAGGTAAGTTTGTTGGACTCTAAACTTGTTTATATGTGATTAAAGGTCGGAATTATGGTGGAAAATTAGGGAAAAATTAGTGCAAATTGGGTAATTAGGGCTTGGGATTAAGAGGCTTTAAAATGGGGATTGAGGGGTCATTTGGACTCCGAATTCAGTGTTCTTGGTATGTATAGACTCGTGGGAGGACGAGGTTTCTTGTGGTGTAAATTTTATTGAGTTCTAAGACGTGGGCCAGGGGGTCGGGTTTTACCAATTTCGGGATTTTTGAGTATTTTTGATACATTTCGATTGGGATTAGTTCCTTAGCATATTATAATGATATACATCTGATTGTTGGTAGATTTGGAGCACTTGGAAGCCGAATTTAGAGGCAAGGGCACTGCGGAGTAGTATATTAGCCGGTTTTGAGGTAAGTAACGCTTCCAAACTTGGAACTGAGGGTTCGAAACCCCAAACTATTTGATATTTGATTTTAATTAAGGTGAAGCATTTGCCAAGTGACGGGCATGCGGGCATAAACCGAATATTTGTAGCCTTGATCATCCCATGGCACTGTCTAATGGTTACCTCAGGTTGATATTTGTACTGTGAAGGTGGCATTTACCTTGAACGCAATAGAAATCATGCTAAGTATAAATGTTAAGGCTTCACGCCGATATGTTCAGACCGGAACGGTCGATTATTGCTGTCTCTATTTATGATTATTGTTTTTATGTACTCAGTCCTGTTATAGTATATGTTTCATGCCTAAATCTCGTAAGTTGCTATTTTATTCTATATTATCATTGGTTTGGGCCGATTTTCATATGTTAGAGCATTGTGAGTGAGACTGGAAGGTACTGACTGAGTGAGGCTTGAAGCCTGGTTTTGAGATAGTTATGAGGTCGGACTGCACACCGTAGCGAGCCTGGAATCATGCCTTCATTGGCTTGATATAGCTCTTGGGCTTATAGTATCCCCTCCAGAGTCTTTACACCCCTAGTGAGCGCACATATATTGAGGGATGGATCTTCCCTGGGCATGGATCTTGTCCGAAACTGATGTTATGTGAGTGATGGATCTTCAATGGACATGGATCTTGTCTGAGTCTTATGTTCCGGAGATGGATCTTCTCCGTGGGGATGGATCGGACTTTTTCTTCAGTACTAGGTGACTGTGTCACTTGTGTTTATGTAATATCCGGGATGGATTCTCCCTGAGCCGGAAGGCCGTATTCTAGTACTGAGTGGACCATCTTATGAGAGTTTGATTACTGAGTACACATCATTCTTGATTCTATATGAATTCATGCTAGTATGCAGGGCTACAGACATAAATTGATGCATCTTGTTTATTTTCTGATATATTACTGTCATGTCCAAGTTATATATTGTTGTTCGACTTATCGGAGGTTTAGTCCGTCACTACCTCTCAGCCCGCAGTTTGGTTTCCTTAATACTGAGTTGGTGTACTCATGTTACCCCCTGCACCTTGTGTGCAGATCCAGGTACAACGAGATTCAGCTCTGGTCAATGAGTAGCAGCAGTTTTCATCAGAGTTAACGAGGTAGCAGCTGGCGACCGTGATTTCGTCTTCTCTTCCTTTTCTACCTGTCGTATTTATTTTCAGACTATGTTTGTCATTTCTTTTTTTTGGTTGTATTAAGTACTAGCAGCTCATGACTGTGTGACACTGGATCCGGGGTTTGTAGGATTTGTGTTTTGATTTTCATAAAATTGTTTCCATATTCTGATTATTATTATGATCCACAGACTTGTTAAGAAGGATATTTTATTGGTAATTGCATTTAGCTTAGTTTAAATGGGTGGCTTGCCTGGTTCCACGACAGGCGCCATCACGACTCCGAAATTGGGTCGTGACAGGTAAACGGGCAGAAACAGTAGGATAAATAGTCAAATAATCGAAACCCTAAGAAATACATATATATGGAACTAATTAAATCAAGTAAAAATCATTCAAACAATAAATAAGCAAACCAGAAATGAAACAGTTAAACATTAAACATTTTCTTGAAAAAATCTATTAGAACCAAAACCCTTGTTTTTAGGGTAAAAATCAGTCATAAAATAATAAAAGCTGTAAGAAATAGAAATATCAAAATTTTAAAGGGGAAATACTAAAACAAACACTAAATCGTTTCAGGTCTAACAAGATTTAAGCAAATTTATCCAGGAAATAGCCAGGTTCATAGAAAAGTAAACAGAAGTGAACCAAATCTGGTTTAAGCCAGAGATTTGAAACCATAAAATACCAAAACATTCGTACTCACAGGTATCACAGTGAACATAGATGAAATAGCCGGGATATGAGAGATTTTGAACCAGATTTGGTTCGAGTCTCTTGAGATTCACATCAAGTAACATAAGAATCGTATAACCCGTAAAGAGATAAGGCATGGAATCAAAGGAAAATCCCATGAATCAAGAGGGAATGTGTGACGCGGGGCTAGGGTTTGAAGGGGTGAGAGAGAAGAGTGGAGTAGAGGATCCAAAGGCGGCGGGTGGGAAAAATGATTTAGGGTTTAGGGGTGTTTGGTTAATTAAAAACGGGTTGAAGGTTTAGGGCCGTTGATCTTCTGAGATCAACAGTCATGATTGGCTATTTTAGGTGGGGCGGGTTAATCAGGTGGGTATGGGTATGGGTATTGGGTTATGGGTTAGGATAGTTGGGCTAGTTAGGGTATTGGGTCCGAAAAATTTAATAAAAGAGCTATGTTTTAAATACCCACTTAAATTAATAAAATAATTAATACATGATGAAAAATGTTATTTGTATATAAAATGATTTAAGATAATTACTCAATGTTATTGCAATTATAACCTAAAGATGTAAATATAATTATGCATAAAATGATTAAAGCTTAATATAAATATAAATGATAAAAATTAAGTAATAAAATTATTATAAAATCATTTGTGATGCAATTAGTAATTATTTAGATAATAAAATGCTAGAATAAATTGATCAAAAATCTTTTAAAATTATAGAAAATTATGGAAAAATACTAGTTGATGCTCATGCATTATTTTGAAAGTCTATATGTATTTTAAAATATATATATGAAAAAATTGGGTATCAACAACTGTCCCTCTTTACCCGGAAAGGATGAAAGAGTTGTCGGGTAAAGATATGATGGCAAAAAATTGACCGAATAGAGTGATTTGAGGGATATAGGCCGCACTCCGATTTCCGAGCTGCCTACATATCCCTAGTTTTACATTAATCAGGACGTGCGTAGTTCTGGATCCACTGGTGGAATAAACCGACGGAGTTGTCACAAGGACGGACAAAAGGTTTCGAATAGGATGAAATGGTTATGGTGAGTGGTTAAGTTTGAAATAATTTGAAGGAACTGGAGCGGGATTGCTCTTGTTGGGATAATGGTTAATCACTGGGTCTCCTGCAAATCAAAAGATCTACTTCAAGCATATACGTATAAATTTGCGTAAATTTACATGATGCAAATTCCCTTCAGACCATGAAAACTGTCATTGGACGATTGAGGATGATGTCCTTAGACCATGATGTACCAGGCCATGAATTGTGCAGTAAGGGATTCGCAGGCCATGAAATGATGTTCTCGGGCCATGAAAATTATGCCTTCGAACCATGACACCTTATTATAATGATGTGCAAGTTTGAGAGATCCTCAGTCGATGGTATGATGTCTTCCGACTATGAGGATGGTTCCTTCAGACTATGACGCCTTCAGACAAGTTGGCTATATTTCATCCTATGGGGTGCAGAGACATTATGCTAGAAGCAACAAGACATGGCTTAGTCTTGTGTGAAGTTGAGGGCAGATCTTAGCCCGAGAGAAGAGAACGATGCAAGAACGAGACAATGCTTAGTCTCGTGCGAGATTCGGGACAATGCTTAGTCCCATGCAAAGAGAAGTCAGTGCTTAGCCTTATGCAAGTAGATAGGAGGGAATTAGCCTCGTGCGAATGGGAGGCAGGGCTTAGCCTCATGAAAATGATTGATACATGTCTTAGTCTCATGCAAAGAGAAGGCAATGCTTAGCCTTATACAAATAGAAAGGCAGGGCTTAGCCTCATGCAAGGATTGAGACAAGGCTTAGTCTCATGCAAAGAGAAGGTTGTGCTTAGCCTTATAAAAATAGAGAGGCAGTGCTTAGCCTCATGCAGGTGATTTGAGACAGGGCTTAGTCTCATGCAAAGAGAAGGCAATGCTTAGCCTTATGCGAATGGGAGGCAGGGCTTAGCCTCAGGCAAATGATTGAGGCAGGGCTTAGTCTCATGCAAAGAGAAGGCAGTGCTTAGCCTTATACAAATATAGAGGCAAGTCTTAGCCTCATGCAAGTATTGAGACACGGCTTAGTCTCATCCAAAGCGAAGGCAATGCTTAGCCTTATGCAAATAGAGAGTCAGGGATTAGCCTCATGCAAGGATTAAGACAGGGCTTAGTCTCATGCAAAGAGTTAGCCTTATGCAAATAGAGAGGCAGGGCTTAGCCTTGTGCAAGATTGAGACAAGGTTTAGTCTCATGCAAGGAGAAGGCAGTGCTTAGACTTATGCAAATAGAGAGGCAGGGCTTAACCTCGTACAAGATTGACACAAGGTTTAGTCTCATGAAAGGAGAAGGCAATGCTTAGCCTTATGCAAATAGAGAGGCAGGGCTTAGCCTCGTGCAAGATTGAGACAAGGTTTAGTCTCATGCAAAGAGAAGGCAGTGCTTAGACTTATTTAAGTAGAGAGGCAGGTCTTAGCCTCATGCAAGTGTAAGAGTAAGAGTGAAGTATTCTTAGCTGACAATGTGTTTCATGCATCGCGATTGTGTCATTGCGATGGTGTTTATCATGATGATATAGTCCTGCATCCAAAGAAAATTTGTGAGTTTTTGCGGGGGGAGGTTGGTTCGTGCCTTTGCTTGCTCGATTTGCTCTGCTCTTTCTGAAGATCATGTTCAAGCTATTAGGGTAGCATTTGGCTAAACCAAAGTTTCTTTTTCAAAAGTATGCGTGTATAATTTTCAAAGACATAGTAGTATGCAGTTTAGAAGTTAGTTAGATGAATCAGTAACTGTAAGATAATTAGAGACATTGCGACTTCCTCTACCGTAGAATTTGGAGGGTCCTCCTCAAAATTCTACCCCAGTTAACCAGAGGACCATTTCTGACTGCTCCATATGCTGTGGTTGGATGAACTTGCTTCGGAATTTTGAGGGTCCTCCTCAAAATTTTGCCCCAGTATCTGATTGTGCGGAAAATGGAAATTTCATTGAATTGTGACCGAACCCACAAGGATATCAATGTATCCCCTCTTAAACGGGAATCAATTCGAACGTAGTTCAATTACATCATATGAAGAAGCATAAAGTGATTTACACATAGTATCTTTTGGCTGCATCTGAATTGATAGGCTTTGGCCAGATTTCTCCGTCCATTTCTGCGAGTATGAGTACTCCTCCTATCAGTACTCCGTGAACCATGTAAGGACCTTCCCAGTTGGGAGAGAATTTCCCGTTGGCCTCATCTTGATGTGGGAAGATCCGTTTCAGTACCAACTGCCCTGGCGTGAACTGTCTTGGTCTGACCCTTTTATTGAAAGCCCTGGACATTCTATTCTGATAGAGCTGGCCGTGACACACTGCATTCATCCTCTTGCTGTCTATGAGGGATAATTTCTCATAGAGGTTCCTTATCCATTCTGCATCGCTGAGTTCTGCTTCTTGTATGACTCTTAAAGAAGGAATTTCTACCTCAGCGAGAATGACAACTTCGGTACCATAAACCAGCAGATAGGGAGTTGCCCCGGTTGATATGCGGATTGTGGTACGGTATCCCAGTAAGGCGAATAGTAATTTCTCATGCCATTGCTTGTGATTCTCTACCATTTTTCTTAGTATCTTCTTGATGTTTTTGTTGGCGGCCTCTACGGCTCCATTCATTTGAGGCATGTATGCTATGGAATTCTTGTGTTTGATTTTGAAAGTTCCACACATGGATTTCATCAAATCACTGTTGAGGTTGGCAACATTGTCAGTGATGATGGACTCCGGAACCCAAATCGACAAACAATCTGGTCTCTGACAAAATCTGTGATGACTTTCCTGGTTACTGCTTTGTAAGATGCATCTTCAACCCATTTGGTGAAGTAATCGATGGCCACTAAAATGAACCGGTATTCGTTTGAGGCGGTGGGTTCAATTGGGCCGATGACATCTATTCCTCAAGCAGCGAAAGGCCAAGGTGAGCTTGTTGCATTAAGCTCGTTTGCGGCACCCGTATCATGTCTGCGTGTATCTGGCATTAGTAGCATTTCTGAACGTACCTTATGCGGTCTGTTTCCATGGTTATCCAAAAGTATCCGGCCCTGAGTATTTTCTTAGCCAAGACAAAATCATTCATATGTGGGCCGCAGGTTCCGGCATGTATTTCCTCGAGCAATTTGGAAGCCTCGTTTGCGTCAACACACCTTAAAAGTTCCAGATCGGGAGTTCTCATGTATAGGGTTCCTCCATTTTGGAACAAATGATTAGACAATCTTCGAAGGGTGCGTTTCTGAGTATGGTTTGCATGTTCTTGATATTATCCTTTTGTCAAATATTCTTTGATGTCGTGGAACTAGGGGTTTTCATTCGTTTCTTCTTCAACATGAGCACAGTATGCCGGCTGATTATGGATCCTCACCGGAATAGGATCGATGAAATTCTTGTCTGGATGTTGTATCATTGATGACAAGATGGTCAATGCGTCTGCGAATTCATTGTGAATTCAAGGGACATGCCGGAATTCTATCTTTGTGAACCGCTTCTCCATTTCTTGTACATGGTGCAGATATGGCAGTATTTTGGAATTCTTGGTAGCCTATTCTCATTGTACTTGATGTACTAGCAGGTCTGAATTGTTGATTACCAGCAGTTCCTGAATATTCATATCAACGGCCAGGTTGAGCCCTAATATGCAGACTTCATATTTCGCCATGTTGTTAGTGCATGGGAATCTGAGTTTTGCAGACAGCGGATAATGCTGACCGGTTTCTGATACCAAGACGGCTCCGATACCCACTCCTTTAAAATTTGCTCTCCGTCAAAAGATATCCTCCAACCATCATAGGCTTCAGCAATATCTTCTCCTACGAATGATACATCCTCATCAGAGAAATATGTTTTTAGGGGTTCGTATTCTCTTCCTACAGGATTTTCAGCAAGATGATCTACTAATGCTTGTCCCTTGACTTCCTTCTGAGTCACGTAGATAATATCGAACTCTCTCAGAATGATTTTTCCACTTGGCCAGCTTCCCGGTAGGCATGGTTTTTTGAAAGATGTACCTTAGGGGATCCATCCTTGATATGAGATATGTAGTATAGACACAAAACTAATGCCTTAGATTTTGAGCTATCCATGTCAGAGCGCAACAAGTGCGCTCCAGCAGATAGTATCGTGCTTCATAAGGAGTAGACTTCTTGCTTAAGTAGTATATGGCCAGCTCTTTTCTTCTCGTTTGTTCATGCTGTCCTAGAACACAACCAAAGGCTCCATCTAACACAACAAGGTAGAGTAGTAGTGGTTTACCAGGCTCTAGCGGGACTAAGATTGGCGGTGTAGACAAGTATTCCTTGATTTTGTCAAAATCCTTTTGACAATCCTTGGTCCAACTGGTTGCTGCATCCTTCTTCAGCATTTTGAAAATTGGCTCACATATTACTGTGGACTGTGCTATGAAACGGCTGATATAGTTGAGGCATCCCAAGAAACCCATCACATCCTTCTTGCTTTTTGGTGGTGGTAACTTCTGGATGGCTTTAACCTTTGACGGGTCCAACTCTATTCCTCGGCGACTGATGATGAATCACAACAATTTTCCGGCAGGAACCCCGAATGCACACTTTGCGGGATTCAACTTTAGATTCTACTTCCGCAGCCGGTCAAAGAATTTCCACAAATTTGCTATATGATCTGTAGCCCTCTTGGATTTGATGATGACGTCGTCAACATATACCTCTATTTATTTATGTATCATATCATGGAATATCGTTTTCCTAGCCCTCATATAGGTGGCCCCAGCATTCTTCAGACCGAACGACATCATTTTGTAGCATTATACTCCCCATGGTGTGATGAAGTCTGTTTTCTCTGCGTCTTCTTTGTCCATCCAAATCTGATGGTAACCCGCGAAGCAATCTACAAAGACTAGAGTTCATGCTTGGCTCAATTGTCGATCAGAATGTGTATGCTTGGTAGTGGGAAATCATCCTTGGGACTTGCTCTGTTTAGATCCCGATAATCAACACAGACTTTGACTTTCCCATCTTTCTTTGGAACTGGTACAATATTGGCCAACTGATAGTTTCTATGAGTCCACCAAATTGTAGAGGTACCAGGTCCTCTACTAGTTCCCACAGAGAAGTATACTAAGAAAGCAAGTAAAAGGACAAGGGATTTTTACGTGGAAAAATCCCACTCAAGGGGACAAAAACCACGACCTACACTTGTAGGATTTCAACTTCACTAACTTGTAATCTAAACTCTTACAAGCCACTTTGTAATGTACTTCTTAGGAAGACTTCAACACACTAACTTGTAATCACTATTACAAGCCACTTTGTAATGTACTTCTTAGGAAGACTTCAACACACTAACTTGTAATCACTATTACAAGCCACTTTGTCACTCTCTAGTTACAAAAAAATTTGACTTGTGACAACACGAGTCATTACAGCAAGATAAGAAGTTTAAGGTTAAGAGATTCCTAACAGGTTGCTTTTACAAAAGCGAGTAGGATACAATGAAAACAAAATGCAAGATTACAACTCAACTAAGGACACTAACTACACAAGGTGGAACTGGTCCGTCTTAGTGGAGTTGTCTTCTTGCTCTTGAAACACTTGAATCTTCAATGCTAGAGACCACTTTAATGCATGAGAGAATGTTCTTAGTAATTTCTCAAGTGAGTGTTCTTGTTTGTCTTCAAACAAGATATTAAAGTCCTTGGCACATTCCAAGGAGGATGTCCCATATCTTGAGAGTACACTTCACAACCAATGGGAAATGACTGCCCTGTTACTGCACTGTAGCCTGTACAGTTGCAGGCAGTCAGTTTTCTGCCACAGCTTTTTACAACTGTAGAGTTGACCTGTACTATCGTCTGGGAGTCTTTCAAGGGATCAGGTCCTTCAACTGGTCCGTATACGTTTAATCAGTGCATTGTACAAAATTCCTTGAGTTAAAGCCGACTGGTTGTGCTGTCTGCAGATTAGGTCCTTTATCTGGTTCTGCATATAAAAGTTTGTTATCATCAAAACAGAATACAACCCATCAATTTTTCCCTTTTTGATGATGACAAACTTTTATAATTGGGGAGTAGTTATATATGCTAACATCATCAGATTCATAATAGATGAGCGACCAGGTTCTCAAAGAGTTCCCCCTGTCTATGTGCTTCCCCTTTAATCTCTGCCATCATTTTCCAAAATGTGCCCAATAAACTTCCCCCTTTTGGCATCATTAAAAGGCACAAACAGGAAGAAAGCATAAAGAAGTCCAATAAAGTTAATTCATGCCCCTTATGTGCACACAACATGATAGAAAACAGAATAAGAAGGCAGAAAAGCATTGATGAGAACATAAAAAGACTGATTTCATTCATTAAAAGCTTGAAAACATAGAAAAGTGTTTGCTTGGAAGAGTAAAGGACTTCTTTTGGATTTGCAACAGGAGAAGCCAAGTGTTATCCAATCCCAATCACAAAAAAAAAAAAAACGAAAAGCAAAAACATTGGTAACGACATCAGAGAAGAGATAGATTATGGAAGACAAGGCCTAGGGGGCACTAGAGGAGGAAGGCTTGGAGGAGGAAGCAGTGAGAGTCCGAAGAACCGGGTCCATGCAAGCATTGGCAGAGGACTGTTCCTCGAGTAGTTTCTCCTTTCGGTTCTCAACCTGTTGCCACAGCTCACAGTTCTCCTTGGTTAAGTGGGTAGTTTCTTCATTTGAGGAGCTACCAGAACCAGGTCCCTCACCAGCTTGGCTTGGCTGAACCTCCAGAATGGCAATTTGAGCCTTCAATCGCTTAATCACATCATTGGCAGCATTCAGAGCATTGATTAGTTGCGATATGGTAGAAGTGTTGCCCCCAGCCTTCTCAAAACACTCACATTCTTCAAGGGTTGTTTTAGAAAATCTTTGCTTGCGGGTCCTTACCCGGGGATTCTTGACTGGTACCTTAATATGTTCAAATACCTGGGTATGTAGAAAACCATAGGGGAGCCCGTGATTCCCATCCTTGACTGTGACAACCTTATCCATATGAGTAATCATAAGCGCAGGTAGGTTGACTGGCTTGAACTGGTCGAGAGCTTCCATTAAATCAGATCAGCACGGAACGCCTCTCAGCACAGGGAAGAAGGACCTTATTTACCAGCTAAAAAAGAAGCTGATAAAGAGGGAGCATGGCCTTCTTGTGAACCCGTTCCCCCTGCTGAATTGTCCCAGCTTAACTATAGCTCGCCTAAGGTCTCTTTCACAAGCATACTTATCTGGATCCACAGAAGACAACCCTGTTGTTGGAACATTTTGAATTGTCCCCAGAGCAGCATCATCAAAGACAATATCGACACCCTCCACTAACACACAGACATAGCCCTCAGTGGGAGTAAAGAAAGTTGCATAGAACTCCTACACAGCTTCCTCATACACCTTGGGCCCAGTCACATTAAATAGATGTTCCCATTTCTGAAATTCAACCATAGCCATGAGTTGACTCATCCCAGCCATTTCAAAAATCTCAGGGTCAAATGTGCGACCCCACAACACTCTTTGATTGCGAACATTCTCCTGCCACTTTCCACTGTTGCTTGGTACTGTCTTCATAGAACCAGGTCCTCCCACAGTTTCTGTCTCCCTTTTTCGTTTACCCGTCCCTTTCATAGACTTTCCTTTGACACTAGTTGTAGACAATGTTTTCTTTTCACTTGCTTCTCCAACCTCCTTCTTCTTAGACTTCTCATCACTTTTTGGGGGTGACAGAGTCTTTTTCTTCTCTCCTCTACCAGACACGGACCTCTTCCTCCCTACTAAGGAACTAGGTTCCTCGGCAGTTTCTTCCTCTACTTCAACAACCTGAATAGCTTTATCTACTACCACCTGACCTTCCTTCACCAACCTCCTCTTCTTCTGCTTACTACTCTTCTTACTTTTCTCAAGATCCAAATCAATAGCCTCCACTTCACAGAGATTTCTGGAGTACTCGCACTCTGACGGAGTTTAAAATGAGCACTCAGAACTATGTCGTCCTCATCATCTTCATTCATGGGCTCAGTAAGTGGAGGGATGGACTCAAGAGTAGGAGTATAAAAGATTTGCTCTTGGGAGGGTCTTGGAAAGAGGAGAACCAGGTTCCTCATTGGGTTTGTCAGGCACAGACTCATGTCGAGGAGACTCAAATAAGACCATGGTCCCCTCATCCGCTAAAAAGGATGATGCTGCTCCCTGAGTGTCAGGAAGAGAAGAAGCGCGTTCAAAGGGGGGATTCTCAGAGGCAATGGCCATTATGTTTTCGGCCGCTTATTTTTCTAGAGACTCCATGGGAGTCGTGGAATTTAGAAAAGAGGAATTGATGTACTAGTCAGGGTCGTCCTTTGAAGCTTCAGAAACTTGAGAAGCTTCAGTGGTTAAAGGTTCTGTTGGTGGTACAGATGAGAAAGGGGGTACAATGGTTGTTTCAGTTTCTAGGGTTTTCTGTGGTGATTCAGCTGAAGGGGGAGAAGTAAGAGGTGCTTCTTGGACTGGAGGTCCCTTGGGTGTTTCTGAAACAGGTGAGAGTGAAGAGGAAGTAGGAGTGGAGATGACGACCTCTGGCGGAGAGGATGTCTGATCCTCCATTGAGACAGTGTTGAGATCAGTGGTGAGAGAGGGAGAAGGTTCGTTTGATGAGGCCATTGTTAACAGCTAGAGAAAAGCTTCAGAGAGAGAAGGTGTCTTTTTTTCGAATAAAGGAGACAGTGAGAGAAGGTGTGTGAGGATAAGTTAAAGATGAAGGGGCTTTATAGGAGAGTGGATTAATGAGGGGGAAGATAAACGGGTTCAACTGGCGGTAGGCATTTTTTGGGAACAGGGAACGTGTAGAGAGAGTTGAAAGGGTGGAGTGATAGACTTGATGGATGTGTTTTCTGAAAAGGCAGACGATGTGGTAACAGTAATTAATGCAGTTGCTTTTTGAAAATGAGAGAGAACACACATAACTACTAACCTGGGGTACCGGGACCAGGTCCCGTCCCTATTTTTCTTGTAAAAAGATTGCTCAGTCTCTTTTTGTTCTATAATGCCACTCCTTTAAATTCTGTAATCATCATGCGTGTCTACCTGCAACGTTATTGATGTGAGTTAGACTTCGTCAGAAAATACTTTAGTTATTTGTACCTGAGTATGATATTCATAGCCAAGAAGGGGAACCGAGTTCCTAATTAGGTCTCAGCAACCCCAGTGCAATTCTATTTTTCTCAAAATGTTCCTTGCCCAGTGCCTCGGTAAAAATATCTGCAATCTGATCTTCAGTACAGCGAAACCTCATGCAGATGTGCCCCTTTTCAACGTTGTCTCTGAGGAAGTGATGTCTCACGTCAATGTGCTTAGTTCTCTTGTGTTGAACCGGGTTCTTTTCCATGTTGAGTGCACTGGTGTTATCACATAGAAGTGGTATGCTGTCAATATATACTCCAAAATCCTCCAGTTGTTGTTTGATCCACAGCAGCTAAGCACAGTAGGATGCAGCTACAACATATTCTGCTTCAGTTGTGGACAAGGACACTGAGTTGTGCTTCATTGTACCCCAAGAGATTAGGCAAGATCCAAGAAAATGAGCCATCTCTGAAGTACTCTTTCTGTCCACCAAATAACATGCATAATCAGCGTCAGCATAACCAACAAGATAGAAATTGTCAACTGAGGGATAGATAGGACCAGGTCCTGTGTGCCCTTGAAATAACGTAGAATTCTTTTAGCAGCCTTTAGATGAGACTCCTTGGGATTGGATTAAAACCTTGCACATAATCCTACACTAAACACAATTTCTGGCCTGCTTGTAGTGAGATAGAGTAGAGAGCTAATGATTCCCCTGTACATTGTTTGATTTATAGGAGAGCCCGATTCATCCATGTCAAGTTTGGTAGCCATTGCAATGGGTGTATCAATCACCTTTGAATCTTCCATTTCAAACCTCTTGAGCAGCTCCTTGATGTATTTCTGCTGACTGATGCATGTTCCTTTTGTGGATTGTTTCACTTGAAGACCCAGGAAGAAGTCCAGTTCCCCCATCATGCTCATCTCAAACTCACTACCCATAAGCATTGCAAATTCCTTAAACAGTGAGTCTGCTGTAGCCCAAAAAATAATGTCATCCACATACACCTGGACAATAAGGAGGTTCCTTCCCCGTTTCTTTAGAAATAGGGTATTGTCAATATTTCCTCGAGTGAATCCATTATCCAGTAGAAACTTGGATAGCCTTTCATACCAAGCTCTGGGGCGTGCTTCAAACCATACAGGGCTTTGTCCAATTTGAAAACATACTCTGGGTGAGCATGAGTTTCAAACCCAGGGGGTTGCTTGACATATACTTCTTCTTTGAGATATCCATTCAGGAATGCACTTTTCACATCCATTTGGAATAAAGTGAATTCCATATGAGATGCAAAGGCAACGAGAATCCGAATGGCTTCCATACGAGCAACATGAGCAAAAGTTTCATCATAACCCATTCCTTCCTCTTGATTATAACCCTGAACTACAAGTCTTGCTTTATTTCTGGTAGTTTTCCCATTTTCATCCAGCTTGTTCCTGAACACCCACCTGGTTCTTATGATGGTTCTATCTGAGGGTCGAGGTACCAGATGCCATACTTTGATTTTTTCAAACTGATGAAGTTCCTCCTGCGTAGCAATGATCCAATATTCATCCTTCAGAGCTTCCTTGATATTTTTGGGTTCTATTTGGGATAAAAAGGCTGAGAAGGCTAGGGAATTTCTGGTTTTGGATCTGGTTTGAACTCCAGAATCAAGGGGAGTGATTATGTTATCAAGAGGATGAGAACTTTTGTGTTTCCAATTTGTGATCTGAATTTGATTAGTGGAATAACTTGGTAAACTAGAGAAGTTTCGATGTGCTGCTTGTTCTGCTACCTGGAGAGTACCTTCCAAAACACCTCCAACTCCTTCTTCAGCTTCTGTGGGAGAGATTGGGGTACCTGGTTCCTCCTGTGAACAAGAGGAAGAGATTGCATTGCCTTCATTCATCTCCTTGGCTTGACTCATCATGTCAGCCTTTCCATTTGAGACATCAGAAATCTCTCCAGGAACCAAGAGTGGTTGATTGTCTTGATCATCCCCATTTTCGTCCCTGTTTGAGGAAGGAGTCTCATTAAAGATCACATCAACACTCTCTTATACACATTGTGTTCTCTTGTTGTACACTTTGTATGCTTTGCTTTGAGAAGAGTATCACAAAAAGATTCATTCATCACTTTTGTCATCGAACTTTCCTAGTTGATCCTTCCCATTGTTTAGAACATAGCACTTGCAACCAAAGGCTCTCAGGTGGGTTATTTTTGGCTTTCTTCCGTTGATCAGTTCATAAGGAGTCTTGTTCAGGAAGGACCTGATCATGCACCTGTTCACCAAGTAGCAGGCAGTGTTGGTTTCTTCTGCCCAGAAGTTCTTAGCAATCCCACTATCAATGAGCATTGTTCGAGCCATATCTTCCAGGGTTCTGGTTCTCCTTTCCACTACTCCATTTTGCTGAGGAGTCCTAGGGGCTGAGAAGTTGTGTGTGATTCCATTTTTAGTGCAAAACTCATCAAATTTTGCATTATCAAATTCGGTTCCATGGTCGGATCTAATGCAAGCTACTTTCAAGTCCATCTTCACTTAGATTTTCTTGACAAAATCCAAAAATACTTCAAGCGTCTCATCTTTTGTTCTAAGAAATAATGTACAAGTGAATCTTGAGTAATCATCCACAATCACAAAAATATACTTGTTTCCACCTCTGCTTGGAATTCTCATGGGCCCACATAAATCCATGTGAAGTAGTTCAAGAGGCCTGCATGTACTGACATCTTTCTTAGGCTTAAAAGGTGATCTAACATGTTTTCCTTTAGCGCACACATCGCAGACTCTGTGCTCCTTGAACTTGGAGTTTGGCCGACCACGAACCAGGTCCTTCTTTATCAGCTTGTTCAGGAGGGAAAGGCTGGCATGACCCAACGTTCTATGCCAAAGCTCTGCATCATCATCAACTGCTTTCAAGCAGTTCACTTCACCAGCTTCCAATGATTCATAATCAGCAACGTAGATGTTTTTGTGTCTCTTGGCTATCAACACCACTTCTCCAGTTACTAGGCTAGTAACAGTGCACACTTTGGATAAGAACTCCACTTTGTTTCCTTTATTACAAATTTGAGAGACACTCAATAAGCTATATTTCAAGCCATCCACATAGTACACATTTTCTATTGAGTGCTCCAGAGACTTTCCAACTCTTCCAACACCAAGGATGTATCCCTTCTTTCCATTGCCAAAGGATACATCCCCTCCCTACATGGCTTTCAATGAGAGAAAATTCATAGTGTTTCCAGTCATATGCTTTGAGCATCCGCTGTCCATGATCCATTGTAATCCAGATCCTCTCACTGATCCCTGCACAGTTAAATCAATAGTTAGATTTAGGAACCCGAACAAGTTTGGGTCCCTTGTAGTTAGGAAAGGGATGAATAAGAATTCTTCTAGTCCATGCCGACAGTAATTGATATTTCTTGCTGGGACCTGGTCCCTGCTTTGTATTCCTCTTGCCGGCAAACATCTTGTTTTTCTGGACTGATTGATCCTTGGCTGGGCAGCTTTCCTTGAAGTTCCCGTTGTTTCCATAATGGGCACAGAACTAATTGTCTGGGACTGTGACATATTTGTTGTATGGGTTGTAGGGAGTTTTCTCCTTTTGAAACCCGATCCCCTACCTATTTCCACTTTCATTGAAGTACATGGCAGTGACAACATCCGTGGACCAGGTCCAATTCAGTGATTTTTTAAGATCAGATTTTATTCTGCTCACTTCAGCTCGTAACTCCCTATTTTTCTCCACCTCACTACACAGACTCGTTTTGGCCTCATTCTGTTCCGTTTCAAGATGGATATATTTTTCACTAGCTATTTCCTTTCCTTTGTCCACACTTGAGGAACCAGGTTCTTGTCTTAGTCCCTGCATGGTTTCCTCTAACTCTGTGATTACTACTAGAAGATCATTTCTCTCCTCCTCAACAACATCAATCTTCACACTCAGGATAACCTTTTTATTGCTCAGATTCTCCACTGCTTCTTTCAGATCAACCACTACTACAATTAGATCATCTCTCTCACTTTCTACCTTTCTTATTTTTTCTTCTATCACTTCCTTTTTATTTTTCAAGATTTTTTATGGTATCCTTAAGGTCTACAACCACCACCATTAGGTCATCTCTCTCATTCTCAACACTGTTGATTTTACACATTAGATACTCTTTCTCTCTTTCAAGATTACCTATATTTTCTTTTAAATCTACCGCACATACAACTAGATCATCTCTAGTTTGTTCTACTTCTCCTAGTTCTATGGTCAATGAATCCTTATATTCAACTAAGATGTAATAAGTATCAATGAGAACATTTGACAATGACATTAACTTTTTAGGAGAATAGGACTTCATATTTCTCTGAACATCTCTGAAGTTTGCCTCATCTGTGTCATCTTCTTCTTCTTCTTCATCAGATTGAGCCATAAGAGCAAACAATGAGTCATACTCCCTAGCCTTGTTCTCAACTTCCATCATAGAGTTGTTTTCTTCTTCAAGTTCCTCATCTGATTCGCTTGATGAATCTCCCCAAGCGGCAAGAGCCTGCTTCACAACGTTGTCAGCTGCGCTTTTTCTGCTGAATCTTTTGTCAGGAACCTGGTTCCTCTTTGTAGCTGAGATGAAACATGAAGCCTTCCAAAATCATGTTAGAAATGGTGACAATGTTAGGAACATGGCATATTACGTGTGATTCATATGTGTAAAATGCTTAACCCTAACACGTTTGTTGTCTTTGAGTCAGTAAGCTTAAGGTGGTTGGTTTGTGGTGAAAATGGCAACACATCATTACTTCCCAGAACTACACTGACCTGATTCCTTTATAGCCAAGGATATGTAGGCAACCTCGGAAGCAAGGTTCGGTCACCTTTTTCAACCAAAAAAAAAAATGCTTCCATTGGAGTGATATGTGAGCAAAAATTAGCTATGACATTCACTTTTCTTTGCACGAAAACTCTTCATGTTCTCGAGCAAAGAGGGGCAGATGTGAATACCTAATTTTTGCGCGCTCTAATTCTCCTACAAATACTAATATTTGGATGATTTTTAGTTATTTATGCATTTTTATTTGTCTTCCTTTATTAAAAATACCAAAAAATATTTTTTGTAACTTTTATTGGTATATTTTAGTTTGCATCTTTAAATTATATCCCAAAAAGATTTTCATTATACTTGTACATTTTCTTTAGGATTAAATAATATCCTAGTATAATTAGGGGTTTGTGGGATCAGATTAATGCCTATTTCAAATAGTTATGCACAAATCAGGCCCAATTTTAGAGCCCAATTCGGCTATTAATGGTCCAATAAATGGCATGCCAAGACCTGGTCCAAAACTACGTCGTTTCATCAAGTGAAACCAAGATCAAATCTCAGCCCTTCAATTCTCAAGATCCAACGGTCACGGTTTAATTTCCTCCAAGGTATATAACCCTTGGTAAATAAGATTTTGGGCCATTTTTTTTTTCTTAATACAAACCCTAACTCCTCTCTCTCACCCTCTCTTTGAGCCGCCCTGCCCCCTCTACTGTCACCAACGTGTGCCGCCGCCGGTGGTGCTCCAAACACCACCAAAATTTCACCCCTCACTCATCTCAACCTCCTCTCCATGAATCCGAACCCCAAATCCCCATATCCCCTCTCAATCTCCGTAAATCTAAGCCTAACCGGAACCCTAGCTGTCTCTCACCACTCCAAACTCCAAAACATTTACACCAACTGCCTCCTTCCACTGTCCTCTTCTCCATTCCAAGCCTCAAAACCTTCAAACCCCTCCAGAATCTGCCCGAATCTGAGCCAGCAGCCCCACTGCCGCCTCACCACCACCATGCGCTAGAGCCGTTGTTTGTTATGAGTAAACACGACCTGGGAACAACCCTTTATACGAGACATAATGTTGAAATCACTAGTTGACCCCCCGAATTGGTTGGCCTAACGTCTGTCGTTTAGAAAAGTTTGTTCGAAGGTCGTTCATCGTCATTTGTCACTGCTCGCGTCGTCCCTGCGATTCATGAATATTTTCAAGAATTCTCGATTGGTATAACATTCATTTCCTCATTTTTTTAAGTCTATGTTTTCCCATCTGGTTTTGAATTTAGTTTAATTTTCTCTGTTTTTGATTTAGTTTGTTAGTCTATAATAAGTCTGTTATCCTAGTTTTGTTCTAAATTGTCGAATTGTTTATATAGTTCGTCATATGTTTATTTGTTATTAATCGTGTTAGTTTAGCGATGTTCGTTTGGTTTCTGTTTTGCGCAATAGTTTGTCGCTCAAGTCTAGTTTGCACAAATCTGATTCATTCGAATCTAGTTTGTTTGGATACTTAGTTCGATTGCATTTTGAGTCTTGTTTCTACTTTGCTAGTTCATATTTGGTTGAGATTTGAGTGTATAAGTGAATTTCAGTCATGTATAGATAAAAGTTGAATACTTGAGTTTAAAGTACATGTTTGTTGGGTATTTTACTGTTTAAACATGCTGCTCTGTTTTTCTGTCAAGATTTGGTGAAAAATGGACTGTTTTGGCACACAAAGTTAGTCCTTTTGGACAGATTTTTGGTGAACGAATATCTATCCAAAAGGACTTATTTTTCCTACTTAAAGAGGCCATTCTTTCACACAAGGACACACAATCTACTACACAATTGCTGAACTTTGTACACACTAAACACAAACTTTGAGAGTAAAATCAGTAGCTAAACATATCCAATAGCAAGCTGAAAATTCTAAGATCGGTGAGTGTTTCTTTGAGTGAAAAAGGGGTGTTGTATGCATTTTC
The DNA here is from genome assembly GCA_005239505.1 of Nicotiana paniculata. NCBI lineage: Eukaryota > Viridiplantae > Streptophyta > Magnoliopsida > Solanales > Solanaceae > Nicotiana > Nicotiana paniculata. Next base: position 21,197 of record MDKI01103955.1, read on the forward strand.
TGGAGTTACTAGTGGCCAGTTTCAACTGTTTTGCTGGGTATTCCGGTTCATTTTCTTGAGTTCGAAAGTCCGTTTGGTTGTTGCTGTCTTCTGCTGTGTTGCTGCTCATATTACTGCTGTTCTGCTCGGATCTGGAAAGAGTTTATTTGGTGAATTTTTCTTCTTTCTGTTGTTCAGGTAATTTTTAGACCATGTACGCTCCTAAAATTGAGTTGGAATGAAAGATGATGACGCTGGGAATATTATTAGTTTCATTTGTCTTATTGTAATTCATTTTGACATTCTCCTAGATGTTGGATAATGTTATTACTATATTCTAATTAATCAAATTATGTTAAGCATCTTTAGCCTTATGCTAAAGTTCTAGATATAATGTTGCTTTTCCCTCAGTTGCTTGCATAGAGTATGTATTAAACTTTGGATCCATGTAGTCATGCTTGTTCTGTTGTTGCCAAGCTAGTTTTTTTCTCATTGATTAGAGTCTCAATAAATCTTGGTTATTTCTTGAAAAGGTTTATTTTAGTAAAATAGGCAACCTCGGGAATCGCGGATACACGCCTCATTCTTTTTGAGATAAAGCCGGTGGGCCTGGGCTCCCGGTGAAGGATTATTAGTCACCCATATTTAAGAACGGGTAGGGTCCAGTAGTTAAGCCGGAGAAGTATTGCTCCCGGTGAGCTACCCCTTCCCAACTCGAGTTGTCCGCTCGTTTTATGGCCAATCCAGATACACCTCATCCTTTAGGATTTTTAAACCTAGAAGAACAAGCCACATGCCTGGTCATCCTTAGTAGGATCGTTTTGTTGCATGATGAGCATTTAACTTAGCGAAACTCGGCACAGGGGCCGGGTCCGTATAAGACAGGTATCCATATTGAGACCACCATGCTCACATATGTGCTACTTGCTGCATCATTTGGAAGGCTTGCTTGCATTTGTTGACCGGCTTTAGAAATTAGTTGAGCGGAATATGAAAAAAAAAGAATCATTCCCCTAGTTTTGTACAAATAATTTGTGTTTACTAAATATATCAAAAAAAAATTAAAAAAAAAAATTAAAAAAAAATGTCAAGTTTTGGTCCGAACTACGCAGGTTCGATTCTCACAGTTCCAGTGGGGTACGAAAGCAACCTTCATCAGGTTCAACCCCATTTTTTGTAAGATTTTTTGAAATTAGTGTGTCCGGAATATTTTTCAGTTTCTTTTTTTTTTATAAAATCGATAGTTTTGTTGTTTTTGGTCTTTTTCATTGCTTTTGTATGAGATCATGTTTTTAATACAACCTCAAAATAATTAATAGCTCTTTTGTAAATATAACTAATATTTTTTTTTCATTTTTGCCACAATGTAAAACTATTTTTGTCGAAATAACCATAGAATCTTCCTCGGGAGTGCCTAAGGGTTATGTCCGTACAGTATAGTTATTGTGCTCGTTTTAACACCTTTTACCATTTCATCTTTATTATTGACCATTTTGCCGGGACAACCTTTAAACCTTTTTCGAAAGTGTGTAAAGTTTATTTTCGTAAAAAATAGTCATTTCGTTTTTATCATGTCATCCTTTGTTTTGGCCATTTTTGTTAGGTGAACCTTATAGTTTTTTTATTTTAAAAAAGGGGTATCAAATAGGTGTTTTTCGTAAAAAATAAATTTTATTTGTTTATCCATGAGTCAGGATATTTTTACCAAGACAACCTTTATTCTTTTCTTAGGGGTACCGAAGAGCCGTCTTCATAAAAATAACCATCTCATTCCCCTCACTTTTTATCATTTTTGTCCTTGTCTGACCGTTTTTTTAGCTTTTCCCTCATAAGAAGTTTGTCTATTCTAAAGGTCTACTTAGTGTCATTTCTTTGAGTTTACATTAGGATTTGACCCCATATTTGTATCATCTAGGTACAATATGGATTCAGTTAACGGAAGACCTGACAAGAGACCGAGAGATGAAGAGCACTCGCCGTTTAAGATTGTCGACAAAGTGCCTAGGTTATTGAAGCGATGGTGGAAAAAAATGGATGGGTTTGAGCAAGGAAAGATCAAGGATTATTTGAAAAATTTGGTAAACATCATGGAGATCGAGCCTAAACGAGAACTCATTGAGGCTTTGGTTTATTTTTGGAACCCGAAGAACAATGTGTTTCGTCTTAATGGGTTTGAAATGACTCCTACCTTGGAAGAATTCGCTGAGTATATGGATCTGGGGAAAAAGAGTCGAATAAAAGGACTTTTAGCTCCCAGGGATGTCACTGCTACCAAGTTCCTTGAGCAGATGTGGATCAGCCACAACAAGATAGCACATGTGGCCCAGGGGCAGGTCCACCTAGATTTCTTGTATGACAGGTACGAACACGAAGGGGGATTTTTAGAGTATGGGACAAAGTTGGTTAACAAACAGAACCAACACACATGGCAAGAACACGGAAGGAAAGCATTCATTGTAGCTTTCTTGGGGTGCATGGTCTTCCCAAGAGAGGATCGGAAGATCAACATTCGGTTATCTGGGATAGTCACAACCATGATGAAAAGAAAAATTTCCTCCATTCTTCCTATGGTGTTAGCAGATATCTTTCGCGCCTCGACCAGGTGCTGGGAAGGAAAAGGTTTCTTCGAAGGTTGCCACCTCCTGCTCAAGATGTGGTTCATGGATCATCTTTTCCGTCGTCCTTATCAGGTAGACCACCGTACTTGTTGGGGTAATCATGTTCGCCAGTATAATGCAAGATTAAAAAGTGAGTGTGAGGTTCGCAGTTTTCCAGAAAGTGTCCAAGATTGGAGGGAGTATATCCACTCCTTAACAGATGATCAGATTACATGGAACTATCCTTGGTTCACCGCAGAATATGTCATCTATAAGTCATCTTGCCATCCATTTCTGATCTTGATGGGGCTTCGGGGTTATCAGCCATATGCTCCCATGAGAGTTCTACGTCAGTTGGGTCACAAGCAGATAGTGCCCCCGGTAGAGGCTATGGAAAACTATATTTGGGAAGCAACATCAGAGGATCCCACTCGTGAAGCTTACGCTCAACGTGTTTGGAATGGCACTAAGATACTAGAGTGTGGCACCATGGTGGCAGATAGAGAACGGGGTGGGCTGAATCCTTCTTACCTTGAGTGGTTTTATAATCAAGATTCTCCCGCAGATAGACCAGGGACAGTCGTGAAGAGTACCGCAGAGTGGGAGGCTGAGATTCAAAACAGAGTTGGGCTAGCTATGGAACAGATGAAAAGAGATTATGAACCTGCCTTCGGAGCACTGCAAGAAGAAATCAGCATCGTTAAAGTAGATAGGGATTTGCTATATGATGCTTTTGAGAAAGAGAAGGCTAAGTGGGCACAAAAGAAGCGAGCGCTCAAAGCTCAAATTAGGCAGGAAAAAGTGATCACTACTGCTCAACAACAGGAAGAAAGAGAAGCTCAGTTCAGGGTGATTCATGACCATGAGCGCAGAGGTTTTGCTCCGTTAATACAAGGTCTGAGGGATCAGATAGGGGGAGTTGAGTCAAGCAAGGAGCGCCAGATCGCGGAGTTTGAAATAGAAAGACATTGCTACCAAAGTATGATCAATCGGTTGGAGGGGGAGTCACTGGAAATTCGGCGCCAAAGAGATATGGCCTTGGAGCGCGAGCGCGACGCACTGGATCTAGCGGAGACCCGTGGTCAACAAAATCAAGAGTTTCACTTGGCTCAGGAACACATTAAGGGAAAGATCCTCGAGGTAGCCACATATACCTCCCGAGCTTGCAATAATTATTAGGGAATTACGCCCAAACGATTTGCTGAAGTGTCATTGAACATCGCTCGTCACGTATGTGCATATTTAGAGAAGATATACCGCGACGTTGGAGGTCAACCGCAGGAATAAGCTCCATGACTACAATAATTCTGGTGGATTCTCTTGAAGAATTTTGGATCTTCTTTTAGCTGGCGGATCATTTTGACTGTTCCTTTGTGGTTTTGAGTATGTAAGGGTTTTTTGTTGTTTTGAGTCTTGTCGTTTTTCCCTTTGTCTTAAAAAGTCTGTTTGAGTCAAGTCTGGTCGTGTTTAAACAGTTATCTTTATGTAATTCTTGTTATTGAGTCTTGTATCAAAAAATGAAAATCAATGAAAAAAATTTTGTTTTGGAAAAAATTCAAAAAAAAAAAATTCAAAAAAAATATGTTTGTTTTGTATAAAAAAATAAAAATAAAAAAAAATAAAAAAGAAGAAAAAGAGGGTCGTGTCCAGAACTACGTGATGATCTGATTCATGCGGCGACATGATACGTAGGCAACCCCTAAAAGGTTCGGTCAAAATACTTCAATAACTCTAAAATGAGGGAACAAAATAGGCAAGTGAAAAGAAAAGCGAAAAAATAAGAAAGAGAAAAAGAGAAAGGGAATATTTGAGAGCACCAATAAACATCAGCCTCATAAGCCGGGTTGAAACATGAAGCCTTCCAAAATCATATTAGAAATGGTGACAATGTTAGGAACATGGCATATTACGTCTGATTCATATGTGTAAAATGCTTAACCCTAACACGTTTGTTGTCTTTGAGTCAGTAAGCTTAAGGTGGTTGGTTTGTGGTGAAAATGGCAACACATCATTACTTCCCAGAACTACACTGACCTGATTCCTTTATAGCCAAGGATATGTAGGCAACCTCGGAAGCAAGGTTCGGTCACCTTTTTCAACCAAAAAAAAAATGCTTCCATTGGAGTGATATGTGAGCAAAAATTAGCTATGACATTCAATTTTCTTTGCACGAAAACTCTTCATGTTCTCGAGCAAAGAGGGGCAGATGTGAATACCTAATTTTTGCGCGCTCTAATTCTCCTACAAATACTAATATTTGGATGATTTTTAGTTATTTGTGCATTTTTATTTGTGTTCCTTTATTAAAAATACCAAAAAATATTTTTTGTAACTTTTATTGGTATATTTTAGTTTGCATCTTTAAATTATATCCCAAAAAGATTTTCATTATACTTGTACATTTTCTTTAGGATTAAATAATATCCTAGTATAATTATGGGTTTGTGGGATCAGATTAATGCCTATTTCAAATAGTTATGCACAAATCAGGCCCAATTTTAGAGCCCAATTCGGCTATTAATGGTCCAATAAATGGCATGCCAAGACCTGGTCCAAAACTACGTCGTTTCATCAAGTGAAACCAAGATCAGATCTCAGCCCTTCAATTCTCAAGATCCAACGGTCCCGATTTAATTTACTCCAAGGTATATAACCCTTGGTAAATAAGATTTTGGGCCATTTTTGTTTTTTTAATACAAACCGTAACTCCTCTCTCTCACCCTCTTTTGAGTCGTCCTTCCCCCTCTACTGTCACCACCGTGTGCCGCTGCCGGTGGTGCTCCAACTACCTCCAAAATTTCACCCCTCACTCATCTCAACCTCCTCTCCATGAATCCGAATCCCAAATCCTTATAACCCCTCTAAATCTCCATAAATCTAAGCCTAACTGGAACCCTATCCGCCGCTCACCACTCCAAACTCCAAAACTTTTACACCAACGGCCTCCTCCCACTCTCCTCTTCTCCATTCCAAGCCTCAAAACCTTCAAACCCCTCCAAAATCCACCCTAATCTGAGCCAGCAGCCCCACTGCCGCCTCACCACCACCATGCGCTCGAGCCGTTGTTTGTTCTGAGTAAACACGACCTGGGAACGACCCTTTCTATACGACATGATGTTGAAATCACTAGTCGACCCCCCGAATCGGTGGTCCTAACGTCTGCCGTTTAGAAAAGTTTGTTCGAAGGTCGTTCGTCGTCATTTGTCACTGCTCGCTTTGTCCCTTCGATTCATGAATAGTTTCAAGAATGCTCGATTGGTTAAACATTCATTTCCTCATTTTTTTTAGTCTATGTTTTCCCATTTGGTTTTGAATTTAGTTTAAGTTTCTCTGTTTTTGATTTAGTTTGTTAGTCTATATAAGTGTGTTATCCTAGTTTTGTGCTAAATTGTCGAATTGCTTATATAGTTCGTCGTATGTTTATTTGTTATTAATCGTGTTAGTTTAGCGATGTTCGTTTTGTTTCTGTTTTGCGCAATAGTTTGTCGCTCGAGTCTAGTTTGTACAAATCTGATTCATTCCAATCTAGTTTGTTTGGATACTTAGTTCGATTACATTTTGAGTCTTGTTTCTACTTTGCTAGTCCATATTTGGTTGAGATTTGAGTGTATAAGTGAATTTCAGTCATGTATAGATAAAAGATGAATACTTGAGTTTAAAGTACATGTTTGTTGGGTATTTTACTGTTTAAACATGCTGCTCTGTTTTTCTGTCAAGATTTGGTGAAAAATGGACTATTTTGGCACACAAAGTTAGTCCTTTTGGACAGATTTTTGGTGAACTAAAATCTGTCCAAAAGGACTTATTTTTCCTACTTAAAGAGGCCATTCTTTCACACAAGGACACACACAATCTACTACACAATTTCTGAACTACGTACACACTAAACACAAACTTTGAGAGTAAAATCAGCAGCTAGACATATCCAATAGCAAGCTTAAAATTCTGAGATCGGTGAGTGTTTCTTAGAGTGAAAAAATTGTAAGAAATGAAGGGGTGTTGTATGCATTTTCTGGAGTTACTAGTGGCTAGTTTCAACTGTTTTGCTGGGTATTCTGGTTCATTTTCTTGAGTTCGAAAGTCCGTTTGGTTGTTGCTATCTTCTGCTGTGTTGCTGCTCATATTACTGTTGTTCTGCTCGAATCTGGAAAGAGTTTATTTGCTGAATTTTTCTTCTTTCTGTTGTTCAAGTAATTTTCAGACCATATACGCTCCTAAAATTGAGTTGGAATGAAAGATGATGACGCTGGGAATATTAGTAGTTTCATTTGTCTTGTTGTAATTCATTTTTACATGCTCCTAAATGTTGGATAATGTTATTATTATATGCTAATTAATTAAATTATGTTAAGCATCTTTATCTTTATGCTAAAAGTTCTAGATATAATGTTTCTTTGCCCTCAGTTGCTTGTATAAAGTATGTATTAAACTTTGGATCCATGTAGTCATGCTTGTTCCGTTGTTGCCGAGCTAGTTTTTTTCTCATTGATTAGAGTCTCAATAAATCTTGGTTATTTCTTGAAAAGGTTTATTTTAGTAAAATAGGCAAGTTGTAAATAGAAAGTTATTCTCCACAAACTTACTTTTGTAAATAGTTGGCTATGCATTGAAAAAATGGCAAAAATAGGATTAGATTTGTAATGTGGCTCCAAAAGGCCACATCTGCAGATTTGAAGTCCTAAGAGCATGGGCCTTCTTGGATTTTGGTTGGACATGAGCTCGTTCACTCCATAAGCCCAATGGTGGGCTGCTGCCTCATTTTAATACCCCCACAAGTCCAAATTATTTTTTTTGTTTTAAACAATTAAGTTAATATGTTTCCCGCACTAACCTCATCTTTTAAATTAGTAATCATGATTATCGCAAAGTTGTTCCAATTAGTCATACATCACTCATTTTGAATTTGTAAATAATTTTCTTAAGTTAGAAAATGAACCATCAATCCACAAATATAAAAACATGTTTTTCCTTGATTAAATCCATAACGTAGTTTCCTTTTGTTTAAGTTAGGAAATTCTTTTTTAGGATAACAATGGTAATAGCCTAGTCGAGTTTCAACATGAAGCAAAAAAATTATTATTTCTTCAAGTATTGGTCAACTTTTTTTTTTAGCCATTAAATAAATTCAATAAGATCATTTATTTATAAATATTTTTTTTAAACAAAAAATAATTACTTTTGTCTTAACCGATGTCGGGAATACTCGCTTCGGAATAAAGAATTAAAAATAAATGGCAAAGTCGTGAGGGCATATCTTGTTTCATCTCTTTCAAATTATATAAAAGTTGAATTTAATTAACTTCGAGTAGGCTCTACTTATAGGTGCGACACACGAGCTAAGGTCGGGGATACTCGTCTTGCTTAGTGTGAGCTAGGGTCGGGGATACTTGTCCTAGTTTGAGCTTAATGAAACCATCAACAATAAAAGCGGACATAGGCAAAACATGAAAACCAAATGAAACACAGTTTAATTAAAAATGAATTTAAAGCCAAATGTAGTCAATAAAGCGACCGTGCTAGAACCACGGGACTCGGGGAATGCCTTACACCTTCTCCCTGTCAACAGAATTCCTTACCCGAACTTTGTTTTTGCGGACCGATAAAAATAGAGTCAAACCTTCTTTTGACTAGGGATTCAAATAAATGGTGACTTGGAACACTGAAAAATGAATTCCAAGTGGTGACTCTGTAAATAAAATAATCCCTACTCAAATTTATCACTTTAATTGGAAAAATTCTTTAACCCACAATCCACACATATCATCTTCTTTTGAGGGTAGGAAAAAGGGGTGTGACAGGGCTTACCACATTTATGACATAATTCATAGTCTCTAGGGTTGCTTGAGCTCCCTCTTCTTTGTATTCCTCCATTCCTTCGAACCAGGTTCTTCTCCTTCTTGGGTTCTGTTCTTTCACTGTCCTTTTTCCTTTTAATCTCGTATGTTTTCAAGTTTCCGATCAGCTCATCCATTGTTAAAGCCTACAAATCCTTTGCTTCAGTGATAACATTGACTTTGCTTTCCCAGGAGCTAGGTAGAACACTCAAGATCTTTCGCCCTAACTTGTTCCTAGGAATGACTTCTCCTAGAGAGTGAAGCTCATTGATAATGGAGGTGAATCTAGTATGCATATCCTGTATAGATTCATCGTCTTTTATTCGGAACAGCTCATACTCAGTAGTGAGCATATCGATTTTGGACTATTTCACTTGCGTCTTTCCTTCATGAACTGTCTGCAAAGCTTCCCAATTCTCTTTGGCTGATTGACATGCAGAGATCCTGTTGTAGTCATTAGGTCCTATACCGCACACTAGAATTTTCTTTGCACAAAATTCTTTTCCACTGCTTTCATGTCAGCATTGTTGTAGTCCTTCCTGGTTTTTGGCACCAGCAGACCAGCCTCTCCTACCTTGTGCATAGGAAGATGAGGACCATCACAGATGATGTCCCATAACTCAGAATCTTCAGCCATTATGAAGTCATGCATACAAGTCTTCCACCAACCATAGTACTAACCGTTGAATCTAGGAGGTCGATATGTTGATTGTCCTTCTTCGATGTTTGGTGGAGTAGCTATTACAGATCCTTTTTAGGTGTTAACCGTTTAGAAATAGCCTTCTCTAATACCAATTGATAGTTTCTATGAGTCCACCAAATTGTAGAGATACCATGTCCTCTACTAGTTCCCACAGAGAAATATACTAAGAAAGCAAGTAAAAGGACAAGGGATTTTTACGTGGAAAAATCCCACTCAAGGGGACAAAACCACGACCTACACTTGTAGGATTTCAACTTCACTAACTTGTAATCTAAACTATTACAAGACACTTTGTAATGTACCTCTTACAAAGACTTCAACACACTAACTTGTAATCACTATTACAAGCCACTTTGTCACTCTCTAGTTACAAAGACTTTTCACTTGTGACAACACGAGTCACTACAGCAAGATAAGAAGTTTAAGGTTAAGAGATTCCTAACAGGTTGCTTCTACAAAAGCGAGTAGGATACAATAAAAACAAAATGCAAGATTACAACTCAACTAAGGACACTAACTACATAAGGTGGAACATGTCCGTCTTAGTGAAGTTGTCTTCTTGCTCTTGAAACACTTGAATCTTCAATGCTAGAGACCATTTTAATGCTTGAGAGAATGTTCTTAGTAATTTCTCAAGTGAATGTTCTTCTTTGTCTTCAAACAAGATATTAAAGGCCTTGGCACATTCCAAGGAGGATGTCCCATATCTTGAGAGTACACTTCACAACCAATGGGAAGTGACTGATGCACTGTTATTACACTGTAGTGTGAACAGTTGCAGGCAGTCACTTTTCTGTCACAACTTTTTTACAGCTGTAGAGTTGACCTGTACTATCGTCTGGGCGTATGTCAAGGGATCAGGTCCTTCAACTGGTCCGTATACGTTTAATCAGTGCATTGTCCAGAATTCCTTGAGTTAAAGCTGACTGGTTGTGTTGTCTACAGATCAGGTCCTTTATCTGGTTCTTCATATAAAAGTTCGTTAGATCATCAAAACAGAATACAGCCCATCACCAACCAAGTTGGTTACTCAACTACTCTGAGGACCTTGGCTTTGATCTGCTTAGTGACTTCTTCCTTGATTTTTAGGCTCATGTCTGGCTTGAATTTCCTGAGTTTTTGCTTCACTAGCGGACACATTGGATTTGTAGGTAACTTGTGAGCCACTATGGATGTGCTCAACCCTGTCATATCGTTGTATGACCATGCAAAGATATCCTCATATTCTTTGAGGAACCGAGTCTATTCTTCCTTCTCTGACGGTGACAAATGGATGCTTATGCGGTTTTCCTTGACGGTTTCAAAATCTCCCAAGTTGAGTATCTCGGTCTCGTCCATGTTGGACTTTGGCTTGTTCTCAAAGTTCTCCACTTCTCTGACAATTTCCTTAGGTATTACATCCTCATCTTCTATTTATTCCAAGTCATTCCCCTTCTGTTGTATTGTCTCATTACATGTCACAGTCGTTGGTTCATCAAGGTAAGAAATAGTAATGTTGTAGGGATGAAGATATGAAAGAAAATAGTAATAATAAAACATCAAGCCATTTAAAACGTTAAACATATGATTTCAAATAATATTTTTCAAAACGGAACACTGAAAATAAAATATTATTTAAAACAAAATGCCAAAGAGGAAATCATTTTTAAAAGTAAACAATGATATCAACCTTGCTACCCCGGGACTCGTTGGGCCCTTGATGGTCTAACAGTCCAGTTCCTGAGGAATTCTCCTCTCTCCACAGTCTGGATAGTGAGGCCTTCTTCCTCCTCCTTCTCAACTATTACACAACAATCCATATCATCGTCTTCCAAGAACAAATTCCTCAATGCTGCCAAGGCTTCTTCTTCCTATGATCCCCATATTGTATCGGCCTGCTGGAAGGCCTGATTCAGGTATGGCACAGGTTTCTTAAGAGGATAGTATGAACCACGCCATGGTGGTGACCAATTCCGATATTCCTGCCAGGTATACTAATATCCTAGCCTGAAGGCTGTGCCATGGCACTTCAGCTGTACTCGTTTGGAGATACCTTGAAGCTTTTTACCAATCCCCTTACTAGGTTCATACCCTTCCCATGCCAATATGCTCTCTATTTTGCTACTCCACAATTTATCCTTCTCAATCGCGTTAACACGCTCGATGCGATGGTAGGTTTCTCCACCTAACTTCCTTATGTTTTCTACCACTAGAACAGTCTGAGTGGTGTAAATGGGGTTGCTCCCATCTCCATGGATGATCACTTCTTGATGGTTTCATTCAAATTTTACCGCTTGGTGAAAAGTGGATGCGACAGCTCCATCGGCATGTATCCAAGGCTGTCCCAGCAGCAGATTGTAGGAGGCAGAAATGTCTAGCACCTGGAATTCAACATTGAACCAGGTAGGACCCATTTGTAAGCATAGGTTGGTATCTCCAATCGTGGCTCTTTGTGACCCATCTAATGCTTTCATGTAGGCCCTTGCCTAACCTCTTCAGGGTTGTCAGCGGATAGATACTGAGGCTAGACCCTCCATCTATCATAACTCTGGCAATGAACTTATCTTCACATTGCACTGTAACGTACAATGCCCTGTTGTGGCTTAACCCTTCGGGTGGCAATTCGTCTTCATGGAAGGTGACCTTATGGATTTCTAACACTTGTCCCACCATGTTGGCCATTTCTCCGCTAGTAATGTTGTTGGGCACATATGCTTCATTCAGTACCTTCATCAGAGCATTCCTGTGTGCTTCGAAATTTTGCAGCAACAATAAGTTGGATTCTGGGGGGGGGTCTTATTCATATGATCAATAACAGAATACTCCCTTGCTTGTACTTTCCTCCAAAGGTCGTCCAAACCAGTTTCAATCGAGTTGTTTGTTAGAAGCTTGCTTACTGGTCTCTCACAAATGCTCTGGTGTGTAAATTCTTCCTGTTCTGGTCATTCCTTGTGCAGCGCCAGACTCTTCCATCTTTACTTTCCCATTTCTTCTAGCTTCAACAACATAATCCCAAGGTACAGTGTTGGAACTAAAACCGTCACAGTGAAAGGTGTGGATACTTCTACCTCAAACGGAGCAGGTGTAGCTGCAGGTGGTGTCATTTCTACTTCAAAGGGAGCCGATGCAACTACCTCAACTTTGACTGGAGGCTGTACTTGTACCATAATGGGTTTGAGCATGACTTCCAATTTCTTAGGATCATCACCTTCCCGAATAAGTCCGATTGATCCCTTGGGATCCCATTCTTCATCGGTTTCTATTACATTGACTCCTTCACCCCTATGATCTGGGAGGGGGTTGTTGCACACATTGGTGTGGTTTCTTTCGCCTGTATAACCTTGGTATCAATCAGTGTTTGGATCTTATCTTTTAGGGTGCGACATTCATCAACAGTATGTCCCTTCATACCGGAATGGTACGCACACATCTTGTTTGGGTTGACCCATTGTGATGAGTTTTCCATAGCCACGACGGGAATAAGGGTGACATATCCAGCAACTTTTAATCTTTCATACAATTGGTCAATGGGTTCAGCAATAGGGGTGTATTGTCTAGGTGGTTTGCGATCAAAGCTGGGCCTAGTTTTTTGGTAATTTGGATGAGTTGGAGGTGAATGATAATAGGATGGTTGGGTATTATAGGTGTGGTAGGCGATAGCGGATTGAGGATATCTGGGAGGTGAAGGTTGGTATGTGGGTGGAGATGTTTGGTACACAAATGGAGATTTCGAACCTTGGGCCACCATTATTGTTCCCACTTCTTTCTTCTTTGATATGACACCTGATTGTAGTGTTTTATTTGTGGCCTACAGTGCCTCGAAATTTGTCACCATTCCACTTTTGATACCTTCCTCGATCCTTTCTCTGAGCTTTATGATATCGGAGAACTTGTGATTCTCGATTACCATTAACCTTTCATAATATGGTGGATCCTGAGACCTGACAAAGAACTTGTTCATTTGCTCTTCGTCTAATGCCGACCTGACCGTCACTGCTTCTGACCTCTATCGAGTAGCATACTCGCGGAAAGTCTCAGTGGGCTTCTTCTTGAGATTCTGGATATATAAGACGTCTTGTGCATTTTTCGTGTTGAATCTGAATCTATCCATGAAATTCGATGTCATGCTTACCCAATTAGATAATTTCTTGGGATTTTGACTTATGTACCAAGATAGGGCGTCTCCAGTGAGGCTTCTCATGAATAGCTTCATGCGAATCCTTTCATCCTTTCCAACTCCTACGATCTTGTCACAGTAGGTTCTCAAATGTACCTTTGGGTCACCTGTTCCATCGAACATCTTGAACTTAGGAGGTTTGTAACCCTCCGACAGTTCCACATCTGGTTGAATGCACAAATCCTCATAATTCAAACCTTCGATTCCTTTGCCTCCTTCAACACCATACCCGGCTTGTGAGTTTCTTGAGCTCTTCTTCCATGTTCTTAATGAGCAAATCATTTTCGGCGGATTCCAATGTATATGAGATTTTCTGAGCGGATTGGGGTAAGGCTTCCACGTATATGGGGTTGTTTTGGTGAATTCCAGGATTTCAGGTGTAGTGGTGATCATTGGTTGAATTTTGAGTATCAGGGGTAGGCTGAGGGGTATTTTGAGAAGTGTGATAAGTGGTTTGTGGACATTGAGTCGGGAGATGCTGATGTTGAGGAGGTGTAGGTATGGGTAAAGTATTTTGAGGAGGGGTTGTATATTGGTGGGGTATGTGAGGATTCTGCGGGCATTGGTTGGGTGTATTATGAGGAGGTGCCGGGTTTTGGGTATTTGGATGGTTGATATCTGGGACATTTAGTATGAGGGAGAGGTTTTCCAAATTACGGACCTGCTCAAGCTCACCCTGTACTTCAAGTATCTTCTGTTCAAGTCGCGAAACCAAGTCATTTGGTGCCGGAGTACTCTGACCATCAGAAGTTTCCACATTCTCAGCATGTGTGGGGTTGTCTTTTCTGATGCCACTCATATCGTCCATCTTAGATTTCCCTTTGCCTTTTGATGCACTTGGAGGAGGAGGGGGTGGAGGGCCTCTGGATCTGGTGTGGTAAGTTGATGATGCCAGTATGTGTGAACCAACCTTAGGGTATGGGAAAAAAGAAAGAAAAATAAAAGGTAACCAAGTTAGTGAGAGTTCTGAGAAATGTTTGCAGTATTTAAACACATTTTGCAGGAATGTAAATTCGCGTCCTAATTTGGGAGCCTTGTTGTGCATGAGGTACGCCTAGCGACAAGTAGATTTGGAGAATTTTAATGCCACTAATTTCCTCATTTCATTAACCTGATAAATAAGATGAATCTAAAACGACAATAAGGTAAGTCACTAATGGCACCTGTCCTTATTACAATCGAAAAGCAAAAACGAATAAGCCTAATCTACTTGGTCCCAAAAAGACCTTCTCCAGGCCCGGTTCTCTTGGCTCCATCGATCAGGTTCCCCAGGTCGCGCATGTACAGCAGCAGGTGTGCCCTGACGAGATTTCCTTCTTCGATACCTTCAGCATTTTGGCAGTCTGTGACTCTTTTCCTCATCTTCCGTTCCAACTCCATCAGACCCTCCTCCAAATATTCTAGCCTTTAATTCGATCTGGTAGCCATTTATCTCCATTTATTGATTGATTCCATATTAGTCTTGTGTTGTTCTAGATGATCAGCCTCGGACTCGCGAACTCTTTTGCGCAGTCTGTTATACTTCACCTGAGCTTCGACAGCTTTATCTATGACTCTGTTTCCTCGATCGACTGGCTCGACTATTCCTGCTATGCAGTCCTCCAACCACGATGGGTAAAAGTACACATGCCCTGCGTGATATCGATCCGTCTCGATGGTTTCCCTTTCCACAATAATCTTCAAGTGCCACATATGTTGAGCTTCACATTTATATGGGATGTAATCATCTTGGAAATCCGCCCTGTAGTGACTTATTTTGGAGACTCGTAGTATAATCTGTTTTCACCGGCTTATCTCGTGACCCTGATAGTAACATGGGGGTGTATACCCCTTAACCCGATCAATACTAAGTGTGGAGCGTCCCTAGATTGGATGATGAACTCATTGGTGGGGAACCACTCGAACATCCAAAGAACCTGGTCCTCGGTCAAGTTGTTGAAAAATTACACCCATTCCATAGCACTCTCCGGCTAAGCAAATGTGTCTGGGATAAAGGTCATTCTCTTGGGGTGATGAAAGGCTATGTGATCGTTTCACGACCTTCTTGGAAAATCTTGGCGGTATGAACTCTCTGGAAATGTTCTAGCAACTAAATTTGGAGTAGCAAATTAAAACCCTCGAAGTGTTTGAACCCCTTCTGGCAGCGATCCAAGGCCCGATACATGTCTGCTATAATCATAGGGACAATAGTATATGTTTGTCCCTCAATTCCCCCATTAAATATTTGGTTACCATGGCCAGTCTGGTGTGAACTCAGTCTTTTTTGCTGGGAAACACTATCATACCTAAGAAGCAGACGATAAACACGAAAACCTTGCGATGAATCCAACCCAAGGAAGTGATAGAGAACTCGTAATGGAAGATACAATAGGATTTGCTGTGATCGTATCGCTTATAAATAAAGTCAAAGGGTACATAGGACTTCTTCAGACGCACCAAGTCGTCATTCTTTTTCAAACCCATCATATTCAGAAAAGCTCCGGGAATGCGATTTTCCGGCACCAATAATCCGGGACTGTCCTAAGGTAGTCCAGCGAATCCCCATATTTCCTCCAAAAGAGGGGTCATTTCTGTGTTGCCAAAATGGAATACGGCCTGTTCTCCGTCCCAGAACATAGTAGCAGCTTCAATCAACATGTTATTTGGTTGGATATCTAATAAGGAAGGTAGGTTTCCAAGGACTCTTTTCACATGATTTTTATCACTTTATGGAAGGTCTTCCCACCAATCTAGCAACGATGGTGGTATGTCATGGACCATGCCGAACCTGGGGACTTCGTGCCTCATTTTATGCAAAAAAAAAAAGAGTTAGACCATTTCCCCCTCCAGATTCGACTATTTATACATTAACGATTAGCATATTGGCACTTATTTCTCCAAAATTAATGCACAGATCGTGGTTGCATCCGTTGGGATTATGGAAACTCTGGTGGACTTTGGACAAGGCTTTCCTTAAAGGGTTATTATTTGGACAACATATTAACCCAGGCTAGGTTTGACCATGATGCATGTACAATTATAATCAGAGTAAGGTTTCTATAGAAGTCTAGACTGGTACCCTCAAGCGGACGACTTGAGGGGGAAAGGCACGAAACCATCGACTGCACCGCTAATCGACTAGTTTTACCGTAAATAAGCCTTTCCAAATTCAAATAGGGTGATATAAGAAGAGCGTAAAAACTTATTAAGCGTTGATATGGTATTAATTACGCACGAGTGGAATATGATGTTGAGCATGATTTATGCGACAGAAAATAGCACGTTTTCACGTATTTGCACGATGGAAAAATGATAAATGCGGTATTTAATAATTGTAAAGGTAGTTAAGAAATTAAACAAAGAGACAAGTCAGTTTCCATAGTAAAGAGTATAAAACAAGAAAGAGAAATCGTAAATAAATGAAGATAGTCAAATAAATACACATAAAGTGGAAGGGGAAGGGATATGCAAGTATTGACGGAATAATAAAGGCATGCTTAAAGACTAATTCACAAAAATCAGGTTCGTTATGGTAAGAGCCTAGAAATATCCCCAATAGAGTCGTCATGCTGTCGCGCCCCCCTTTTTATCACAAAATAGGGTTTAGACAGTTTTGGGACAACTCCTTCTTTTTGGGATTGGGTAAGGGATTGGAGGAGTCGCCGCCTAACAGATTAAGGTGTGTTAGGGAACCTAGAGCAATTAACTCATAAACTAGTTTACATTACCAGAGATCGGGTAAGAGCTCAAATTACCTCGGGGGGAAGGTGTTCGGCACCCCTCGAGGTCTACAACGGTGGGTCCCAACCAAACTTAAATTAAGCGAATTAGTCTAAAAGGGGAGGAAAAAAATTTGGACAATACAAGTTACTAAACGGGATTAAAGGAGGGTCCTAGGTTTTTTAGCCTATAGGATCATTCCATGCAATACTTTGTAACTTCCCCAAGTTGGGATTGGGACTACGGACAGAGATCCGGGAGCTTTCCCCCTGTACTGCATTGACAAATTCTGAGTGGTGGACTGAGTTCCGGTAGTTTTATGATTGAGGAGATTTGAATCGAAAGATATAAATATATATATTGAAAAGTATAGCTGAAAAGAAATTATCTCCAGGAAAAGCTATGTCTAAAGGACTTCTTTCCGAAAGTAAATTTGAAAAACATTTGTCTTGCAGAATGATGATATTTGAAAGAGCAGTACTTGGAAAAATATATTTTGAACATTACGTGTTTTGATGATATTTGAAAGAGCAGTACTTGGGAAAAATGTATTTTGAACATCACGTATTTTG
Source organism: Nicotiana paniculata (assembly GCA_005239505.1). Classification (NCBI taxonomy): domain Eukaryota; kingdom Viridiplantae; phylum Streptophyta; class Magnoliopsida; order Solanales; family Solanaceae; genus Nicotiana; species Nicotiana paniculata. The sequence continues at coordinate 38,737 of MDKI01103955.1, forward strand.
ATGATATTTGAAGGAGCAATACTTGGGAAAATATATTTTGAATATCACGTGTTTTGATGATATTTGAAAGAGAAGTACTTGGAAAAATATATTTTGAACATCACGTGTTTTGAAGATACTTGAAAAAGCAGTATTTGGTAAAGTGTATTTGAACACCCCGTATTTGAAGAGACTATGTTATAAAGATTTCTCTTTATAAAAATATATAAATATACATTCAGAGAAAGTATGTTTCAAAGAAGAAATTTCTCTATTCCGAAATGATTATATCTTTAAAGTTTTCAAAATGAACTCACGATTTAAAGGTTTTCACTCGAAAGTTTGACCATTTTTATTGAGTCATTGGCTAAGGCATGACGTGAATAAATTGATGTAGTGCTAAGTTGCTTGTGTTTTTGTTAGGTTGTAGTTCCCGCCATTTGGATTGCATCCTTTCCATTCCCTTTGCGAATTCCTATTATGTTGTCCGTTGATCGTGATTATTGAATTTTCTTCCGTATTATTCGATCGTATTGTTAATTACATTGAGAAATCTTTAGATAGACATTTTGGTTCGGTCATTTATACATCTTGCCTTTTTCTTATTAGACCGGTGGTGTCTTGACTGGTCCTCGTCACTACTTCACCGAGGTTAGTCTTGATACTTACTGGGCACCGCTGTGGTGTGCTCATACTACATTTCTGCACATTTTTGTGTTCAGCTTTAGGTTATTGTTGTTGGTAGCTGCGCAGATTGTTGCTGAGGAGACTCAAGGTAACCTATTGCTGCGTTCGCAGGCTTCGGAGTCACCTTTCTATTTTATTTCTATTCAACTTTACTTATTCCTGGACAGTTGTACTTAGATTTGATAGAAGAATTTCGTAGAGCTTATTACTTGTATTTGCCAGGTTTTGGGAAATTGTAAACTCTGTCAAGAATTATATTTCAAATTTTTTGATAACTCATTTATTATTGTTTTTGTTCAGTGGAAATGTTAGGCTTACCTAGTCCCTAAGACTAGGTGCCATCACGATACCCAACAGAGGGAAATTTGGGTCGTGACAGTTAATAAAGCTCCAACGTCGAGCCACCAAAGTTTTCATCTCCAACATCGACAAAGACAATGATCGAGGCTGGATGGGTCGGCTCGTCAAGGTGAAGACCTCGGACTTGATTCCGGCTTAGAAGATGCCATTCCCTGAGAGGTGGAATATGAAACGTAAGTACGATCTCGATATTAGTTTCTATTTGTTACTTTTGCTTATCTGCTTTCTCTTATCGATGCTCTTTTTAGATGTAGCCACTGCCTGGATGCCTGATGTCATCCCTGACCTTAAGAACTAGGTCAGAGACCTAGTCTCAACCTCAATGTACGGTGAACGTTCATGGAGCGACTTATCAATGGGCCGATGGGAAGCCAAAAATCACGGTAAGCCCTTTTATGTACTTGATAGTTTTTTAAAACATTCTTTCCACGTTTATTCAATTTCCTTTCCTGAAAGCCTCGGTAAAGATGCAATCATGAGGCCCCATCAAGTGAGGAAGAGGCTTCCACCCCGGTCCCGAGGTCGGTAAAGGAGGAGAAGAGGAAGAGGACCTCGGTCTCTAAGGATCTAGAGCCCAAGAAGAAAGGGGCTCGTAAGCCCAGGAAGAACATTATCCTTTTGACCGAATAGTCAGTTCGAAGCCTGAGGGAGGAAGATGAAGAAGAGGAAGAGGAAGAGGAAGAAGATGATTCATGGCTGGTGGCCCGAGTGAAGATGAACACCGAGGCCCCAAAGGACACTGAGTCGGTGAGGGTTGAAAAAGACTCCGCCTCGATCCGAGGGGGTCTCAGAAAAGGACTTGGGCGAAGTCCCCGAGTTGTCGAAGATTGAATATGCCTCATGCCGAAGTGCGCAAACGGCAGGCACGACTGAAGAGGCCGGTCCCAATGCCCTTTGAGATGAAGAGAATGCCCCAAGTGACCTACTTGGGGCAACAACAATTGGAGACTCTCCTTCGCTTCCTTCTTCTCTGAGGGGATGATTCAGTAGTCTCGGGCCTTGAAGAACCCTTCCATAGAAGGAGCCTACGGAGGACCCCTTTCGTTGTTATTGGTGATGACCCAAAAGGTCATCCCGTGTAAATTTAGCTAAAATAGTATTCTGAGGCCCTAAAAAAAAGCCTCCATTAATCACTTCGATCTGCGTGCGCAGCCCGGGCGCGTAGCTGGGAAGCCTTTATGTGGAAATGTGTTAAACAGTTGAATTTTTGATAATTAATTGAATAAAGTCGACTGTGGTCAACATTTTTGGTAAACGGACCCGGAACTGTGATTTGACGGTCCCGAGGATCCGTAGGAAAATATGGGACTTGGGCGTATGCCTGAAATCGAATTTTGAGGTCCTAAGTCCGAGAAATGAATTTTTAAAGAAAAATTGTTTTCTAAAAATAATAATAACTTATGAAAATAAACTTTGATGTGAAATCTCTGTTACCGGGCACATATTATGATTCCGGAGCCCGAAACAAGTTCAATAGGTGTTTGTTATCTGTAAAATTTGGTAAGGAACGGACTTGGTTTGACGTGTTTCTGATCAAAATTAGAAAATTTAGAAGTTTATGAAGTTTGAGAAAATTCAATAGATTTTGGAGTTTAATTCATTGTGTTTGATGTTATTTTGGTGGTTTTATTACTTAAATAAGTCCATAGGATGATTTTGAAGTCGTGTGTATATTTGGTTTTGAGCCCCGAGGGCTCGAGTGAGTTTTAGGTTGGTGTCGGGGTGCTAAACTTACAAAATTTATGGTTTTGCTGTTGTATCTGGTGTTCAACCTTTTCCTCTCTACGATCGCGGTGTAAAGCATGCGATCGCGATGTTCAATTTGGGAAGGGGATCAATTTTCTCTGCGCGATCGCAAAGAGCTGGGTGCGCGCAGCATGCCTGGCAGCCTTTTCAGCATTCCTGGCAGCCTTTTCAGCAGGCCTGGCAGCCCTTGCAGCCTGCCTGACAGCTTTTGCAGCCTGCCTGGACTGAATGATTGCCTCCCAGCACGCCTGACAGCTTTTGAAGCATGCCTGACTGGAATCATTGCTGCACACCATGCATGGCAGCATCTTTAGTTTACTTTTCTTGTAATTCTAGCCATTTCTGGATAAATCAGCCTATAAATACTTGTACAAAGACAGCAAATAAGCATCTCATTTTTACTTGTAAAGTTCTTTTCTTCTTAATATAATCTGAAAATTGGCCTTGGCCCCCAAAACCATTTGTGTGCTTTTGATTTACTTTCTTTCCAGCATTTGTGTGTAAGAAGTTTTGCCATTGTTAGCACATTTCGTGTTGATCCTTCACTGGACTGAAACTAGATCGTAGCATTTCAGCTAGGGTTTTAGCTCTACGTGAACACACCCCTATGTCCGCGAACGCGTAGGTCTTCTGTGGGGCTGGGGGCTGGGTAGCGGGTGTTCTATGCGAACACGCTCTTCTGTTCGCCATCGCGTGGGTCCACGTACGGACTCTCTACGATCGCACTCTTCACTTCGCGATCGCGTAAGTCTGAAGTCCGGTACCCTCCGCGATCGCGCTAGGTATTTTCGCCCAGTTATTTAAAATACCCCAACACAGAATGTATTACGGGATTTCACATTTTTCTACTACCTTCTTCTTCTCCACACCTCCTTTGTCCATTTTTTAAGATCTTCATCACCATAACTCCATAGGTAAGCAATTCTAACTTCATTTTCCTCCATTTCCCTCAACCTTTGTTAGATTCTAGGCCTAAAAACATGGGATTTAAGGGTAGAAAATGGGGGTTTTGGGTAGAGTTAGGGCTTTTCTAATTTTTGGGAATTCGACCTCGTTTTGGGGTTCGATTTAAAAAAAAATTGTATTTTCGGGCTCGTGGGGGGAATGGGTGATCGGATTTTGGTCCGAACCTCGTGTTTGGACCAAGCGAGCCTGGGGTCGAATTTTGGTATTTTTGGAAGAATGATGGGAAATGTATAATTAGAATTTGGGATTGAATTATTGAGTCATTATTACTATTATTGAGTCGATTATAATTAGATACTATCGTTTCGGAGTTGGATTTGAGAGGGAAAGCAGTGCTAGAGGCTTGATTTGCATTTTTGGAGCCGAGGTAAGTGCTTGGCCTAACTTTAGTGAGGGAATAGGTGTTGAGTCGTATTTGCTACTTGTATTATCATGTTCAATGTATATGTGAGGTGACGAGTACCTATGCATTATTTGTCAAGCATGACCGTGAGTCTAATTAGTGAATTACCTGTTATTATTCCGATATTTATTGTGCTTTGAACTGGTTTCCTTTATAAAGTTGTTGAATTGCTGAGAATATATGTTTAAGTACTTGTGATATGATACTTCAGTCGAGAACTCAATTCATTAAGTTATGTACTTGTAAGAGATTGGTTCTAGCTGAGTCCCTTGTCGGGCATTGTTATTATTTTGGTTGATGTCTTCTTCTTGCTAGGTGGTTTTTGAAGCGAATTTCATATTGTTGAATCCCTTGCCAAGTTGTTATTTATTTTCTGATTTGGGTGAGGAAGAGTGTAAAGCACGAAGGGTGATGCCGTGTATTAATCTCATTCATTTCATACATTGCATAGTGAGGAAGAGAGTAAAAGCACGAAGGGTGATGCCGTGCCATGATTTACATTGCTTTTATCTACACATTGCATTGTGAGGAAGAGAGTAAAAGCACGAAGGGTGATGTTGTGCCATTATTTATATTGCTTTCATTTATACATTGCATTGTGAGGACGAGAGTAAAAGCACGAAGGGTGATGCCGTGCCATTATTTATATTGCTTTCATTTATACATTGCATTGTGCAGATCAGAGTAAAAGCACGAAGGGTGATGCCGTGCCATTATTTATATTTCTTTCATTTATGCATTGCATTGTGAGGATGAGAGTAAAAGCATGACGGGTGATGCCATGTACATTTTGTTTGAGTTATTATTTCCTGTTGTCTTGGTTCGTTTGCATTATCGTTTGTTCAGTTATTTGTATTTTCTTCTCACTTGTCGCCCCATTACTTGTCCCCGTATTACCGTGCTTAATTGCTTATTCCTTGCTACCTTCTTTGGTATATATTATAGAACTGTACAGGTAAATTATTATTGTTGTGTCTAGCCTTGTCACTACTTTGCTGAGGTTAGGCTCGGCACTTACTCAGTACATGGGGTCGGTTGTACTAATGATACACCTGCACTTCTTTATGTTGTGAAGATTACGTAGCCGGACCCGACAGACATCGTTAGAGGGAGTATCCTTCAGTCCATTTCAGACGACACCGAGGTAGTTCCGCAGGCGTACGTGGATCTCGGCGTCACTGTCTATCTTTTATTCTTTCATCTATGTATTTCGAGACAGATATATCATTTTATTTCAAACTGTTGTCTTTAGCTAAATCTTAGACTGGTTCGTGAGGTTGTCACTCCATTTCTGGGTTTGGTACTTAAAAGGAATTTCTTCGTTATTGGCTATTGTTAAGCTTCCGCATTTTATCTCAATTATCTAGTCAGTGCTTATTACTTTCACTTGTTAATAAATCAATTCAGTTAACATGTTGGCTTGTCTAACGGGTGTAACATTAGGCGCCATCACGGCCTGAAGGTGGGATTTCGGGTCGTGACAAGTTGGTATCAGAGCACTAGGTTGCTTAGGTCTCACAAATCACGGACAAACTTGGTAGAGTCCGAGGGATCGGTACGGAGACGTCTGTACTTATCCCCCCAGAGGCTGCAAAGTTATGAATAACTTCACTTTTCTTCTTCTCTGTCATGCGATTTGAATTCTAAATGCTAATTGAGTTTCGATTCTATTCTCTCACAGATGGCAAGAACATGTGCTTCCTCATCTATATATCAGCAGCCCGATCCTCCTGTTGTAGCTCTTACGAGGGGCCGAGGCCGTACTAGAGGCTGAGGCAAGGGCAAGACTTATCCCAGAGCAGCAGCCCCAGTAGAGGACCCACAGGTAGACTTTTCCGGTGAGGTTCCTACTCAGACAGTCCCAGTTGGACCAGCTCAAGTCCCAGAGGGGTTCATTGCCACCTCGGTGCTTCAGGACGCTCTAGTCCGCTTAGTGGGACTCATGGAGAGTGTTTCTCCGGCCGTACTTCTTCCTACTGCACCAGCCGTTTCTCAGGCTGGGGGAGGGACCCAGACTTCTGCTACTTGCACACCAGAGCAGCTAGATCCTCAATTTCAGACTCCGGCACCTCAGACGATCGGGGTAACTCAGCCGGGTATTGTGGCACCGGCAGTTGAGGGAGAAGCTATGACAACAGATGCTTTATGGAGATTGGATAGATTCACCAAGTTATTCACTACTACATTTACTAGTGCACCATCAGAGGATCCCCAGGATTATTTGGACAGCTGTCATGAGGTTCTTCGGAACATGGGCATAGTAGAGTCCAATGGAGTTGATTTTGCTACTTTTCGTCTTTCGGGTTCTGCCAAGACTTGGTAGAGAGACTATTTCTTGACCAGGCCAGCTGGGTCTGCACCATTGACTTGGGCTCATTTATCCGAGTTATTCTTGGGGAAGTTCCTTCCAGTTACTCAGAGGGAGGATCTTCGGAGGCATTTTGAGCGCCGCCAGCAGGAATCTATGTCTGTCACTCAGTACGAGACCAGGTTCATCACTCTACCTCGGCATGCTATTATGGTACTCCCCACTGATCGTGATAGAGTGAGGAGGTTTATTGAGGGTTTAGCTCAGCCCATCAGGCTTCAGATGGCCAAGGAGTCTGGTACTGATATTTCATTCCGGGATGCGGCCAATGTGTCCAGGAGGATTGAGATGATTTTGTCACAGGGTGGTGGTCAGGGGGCTGACAAGAGGCCCCTTCACTTCGATCGATTCAGTGGAGCCTCATCTGGGGTAGGGATTCTTTCGGCAGAGGTCATCCTCCCAGACCCTATCACTCGGCACTTCAGGTAAGCTCACAATGCACCGCCAGCTCCTATTAGTGCACCAGCACCTATTAATGCACTGCCACTTCAGAGCTTCCAGGGTGGTTATCAGGGTCGACAGGGCCAGTTCCAGAGTCAGCAGCCATAGCAGCAGAGGCCTTGTTATTCTTGCGGTGTTTCGGGGCACATTGCCAGGTATTGCCTCCGAGCTTCTAGTAGTTGTCAGTATCAGAGTTCTCGTGCCATAGTCCCACCATCAGGTGCATCACCACCCCCTCAATATACTAGGGCTAGAGGTCATAGTGCTAGAGGTGGAGGTCAGACTCAAAGATATGGAGGGAAGGCCATGAGAGGTAGAGGTCAGCCCATAGCAGGTAGACCCAGAGATGTGCAGGTTAGGGGCTCAGTCCCGGTGCTATGTTTTTCCTGCCAGGCCGGATGCTGAGTCTTCTGATGCAGTTATTACAAGTACGGTTTTAGTTTGCAGCCGAGAGGCTTCGGTGTTATTTGATCTGGGTTCTACATTCTCCTATGTATCTTTATATTATTCCCCTTATTTGAATATGCCCCGTGATTCCTTGAGTACTGTTGTGCATGTGTCTACACCGGTGGGTGATTCTATAGTGGTGTACCGTGCTTGCTTAGTAGTTATTGGTGGTCTGGAGACTCAGGTTGATCTTTTACTTCTTGATATGGTTAGACTTTGATGTTATATTATCTTGTCCTCACTAATAAAAAACAGCAATCCCTCCCCTTCTGTTACCTACTTTTACTCAGGGATGGATTGGTTATCCCCCTATTATGTTATTCTGGACTGTCATGCCAAGACAGTGACCTTGGCTTTGCCAGGGGTACCTCGTTTGGAGTGGAGAGGGACTCCTAGTCATTCTTTTGGTAGAGTTAGTTCTTATATGAAGGCTCAGCGCATGGTCGAGAAGGGTTGTTTGGCCTATTTGGCCTATGTTCGTGATTCTAGCGCCGAGGTTCCTTCCCTGGAGTCTGTGCCCGTGGTTCGTGAGTTTCCAGAGATATTCCCTGCTGACCTGCCGGGTATGCCACCCGACAGGGATATTTATTTTTGTATTGAGGTAGCTCAGGGCACTCAGCCTATTTCTACTCCGACGTATTGTATGGCCCCACCAGAGTTGAAGGAATTGAAGGAGGAGTTGTAGGATTTGTTGGATAAAGGCTTCATTAGGCCTAGTGTTTCTCCTTGGGATGCTGCAGTATTTTTTGTCAAGAATGGCTCGATGTGGATGTGTATTGAATACCGACAGTTGAATAAGGTTACTATTAAGAACAAGTATCCTTTGCCGAGGATTGATGATCTATTTGACCAGCTTTAGGGGGCTACAGTGTTCTCCAAGATAGACTTGAGATATGGCTACCATCATTTGAGGATTAGGGCTTCTGATGTCCCTAAGATAGCCTTTCGCACTCGTTATGGGCACTATGAGTTTTTGGTGATGTCTTTTGGGATGACTAATGCCCCCCTCTGCATTCATGAAGTTGATGAACCGAGTGTTCAGGCCTTATTTAGACTCGTTCATTATTGTTTTCATTGATGATATATTGATATACTCTCGCAGCCGAGAGGTGCATGAGCAGCACCTTAGAGTCGTCCTCCAGACTCTGAGGGACAGTCAGTTGTATGCCAAATTCTCCAAGTGTGAGTTTTGGTTGACTTCATTTGAATTTCTAGGCCATGTGGTTTCATCAGAAGGTATTCAAGTGGATCCCAAGAAGATTTCGGCAGTCAGAGATTGGCCTAGGCCAACTTCAGCTACCAAGATTTGGAGCTTCTTGGGCTTATCAGGGTATTATTGCTGATTTGTGAAGGGCTTTTCATCTATCGCGGCCCCGATGACCAGGTTGACATAGAAGAGTGCTCAGTTCAGGTGGTCTGATGAGTGTGAGGCGAGCTTTCAGAAGCTCAAGACAGCCTTGACCACGACACTAGTGTTAGTTTTGCCCACATGATCAGGACCGTATATCGTTGTGATGCTTCACGGGTTGGTCTTGGTGCAGTGCTGATGCAGGATGGCAAGGTTATAGCCTATACTTCTCGTCAGTTGAAGATTCACGAGAAGAACTATCCAGTTCATGATTTGGATCTTGAAGCTATTGTTCATGCATTAAAGATTTGGAGGCACTATCTGTATGGGGTGCCATGTGAGGTGTTCACGGACCATAAGGGCTTGTATTATCTGTTCAAACAGAAGGAGTTGAACATGAGGCAGAGGAGATGGTTAGAGTTGCTGAAGGATTATGATATTACCATTCTTTATCATTCGGGGAAAGCCAATGTGGTGGCCGATGCTTTGAGCTGGAAGTCAGTCAGTATGGGTAGTCTAGCTTATTTATCAGTCGGGGAGCGACCTCTTGGGTTGGATGTTCAGGCTTTAGCCAATTGATTTGTGAGGTTGGAGGTTTCTGAGATTGGCAGTGTGTTTTCCCATACCGTGGCCCGTTCTTCATTGTATGATCGTATTCGGGCCAGGCAGTATGATGGTCGTTATCTATGTACTCTTAGAGATACAGTTCGGCACGGAGGTGCCAAGAAGGTCATAGTGGATGATGAGGGAGTTCTAAGGATGCAGGGCCGTATTTGTGTGTCTGATATTGATGGCATTCATGAGTTGATTCTTCAGGAGGCCCATAGTTCCCGGTATTCCATCCATCCGGGCGCCGCAAAGATGTACCAGGAATTGCGGCAGCACTATTGGTGGCAGAGGATGAAGAAGGATATTGTAGCTTATGTAGCTCGGTACTTGAATTGTCAGCAAGTTAAGTACGAGCACCATAGACCCGGTGGTTTGATGCAGCAGATTCAACTTCCCGAGTAGGAGTGGGAGCGTATCATCGTGGACTTTGTAGTTGGACTCCCACGGACTTAGAGGATGTTTGATGCAGTATGGGTCGCTGTGGATAGACTGACCAAGTCAGCGCACTTCATCCCAGTATCAGCTTCGTATTCAGCAGAGAAGTTGGCAAAGATCTATATGAGAGAGATTGTTAGACTGCATGGTGTGCCCATATTCATTATATCAGACCGAGGTACTCAGTTTACCTCCCATTTCTGGAGAGTATTTCAGCGAGAGTTGGGCACACAGATTGATTTGAGCACAACATTTCATCCTCAGACGGACGGACAGTCCGAGCATACTATTCAGATTTTGGAGGATATGTTACGGGCTTATGTCATTGACTTTGGTGGTTCATGGGACCAGTTCTTTCCTTTAGATGAGTTTGCCTACAACAACAACTATTAGTCGAGCATTCAAATGGCTCCGTTTGAGGCGTTGTACGGTAGACGGTATCAGTCTCCAGTCGGATGGTTTGAGCCGGGAGAGGCTAGATTGTTGGGTTCTGAGTTAGTCCAGGATGCCTTGGACAAGGTGAAAATTATTCAGGATAGACTTCGTACAACTCAGTCCAGGCAAAAGATTTATGCGGATCGCAGAGTTCGAGATTTGGCCTTTATGGTAGGAGACCAGGTGTTTCTTCGAGTGTCGCCCATGAAGGGCGTGATGAGGTTCGGGAAAAAGGGCAAGTTGAGCCCTAGGTACATTGGTCCATTTGAGATTCTGGATAAGATAGGAGGGGTGGCCTACAGACTTGCCTTTCCACCTAGTTTGTTAGTCGTGCATCCGGTATTTCACATATCTATGCTCCAGAGGTATATTGTGGATCCATCTCATGTACTTGACTTCAGTGGTGTCCAGTTGGACAAGGATATTTCTTATGAGGAGGAGTCGGTAGCCATATTAGAGCGGCAGGTGTGACGGTTGAGATCGAGGAGTTATCCTTCGGATAGTGTTTAATGGAGAGGTCATCCTGCTGAGGCAGCTACTTGGGAGTCCAAGTCCGATATGCGGAGCCGATATCCCCACCTTTTTCTCCATTCAGGTACCTTTCTATGTCCGTTCGAGGACGAACGATTATTTTAGAGGTGGAGATTGTGATTACCCAAAAGGTCATCCTGTGTAAATTTAGCTAAAACTGTGTTCTGAGGCCCCAAAAAAACCCTCCATAAATCACCTCGATGTGTGTGCGCAGCCGGGCGCGTAGCTGAAAGCCTTTATGTGGAAATGTGTTAAACAGTTGAATTTTTGATAATTAGTTCAATAAAGTCGACTGTGGTCAACATTTTTGGTAAACGGACCTGGACCCGTGATTTGATGGTCCCGGAGGGTTTGTAGGAAAATATGGGACCTGGGCGTATGTCCGGAATCGAATTCCGAGGTCCCAAGTCCGAGAAATGTATTTTTAAAGAAAAATTGTTTTCTAAAAATAATAATGACTTTTGAAAATAAACTTTGATGTGAAATCTGTGTTACCGGGCCCATATTATGGTTTCGGAGCCCGAAACAAGTTCAATAGGTGTTATGTGAGTTATCTGTAAAATTTGATAAGGAACGGACTTGGTTTTACGTGTTTTGGATCAAAATTGGAAAATTTAGAAGTTTATGAAGTTTGAGAAAATTCAATAGATTTTGGAGTTTAATTCATTGTGTTTGATGTTATTTTGGTGGTTTTATTACTTGAATAAGTCCGTAGGATGATTTTGAAGTTGTGTTACCGGGACCATATTATGGTTTCGGAGCCTGAAACAAGTTCAATAGGTGTTATGTGAGTTATCTGTAAAATTTGATAAGGAACGGACTTGGTTTTACGTGTTTTGGATCAAAATTGGAAAATTTAGAAGTTTATGAAGTTTGAGAAAATTCAATAGATTTTGGAGTTTAATTCATTGTGTTTGCCGTTATTTTGGTGGTTTTATTACTTGAATAAGTCCGTAGGATGATTTTGAAGTCGTGTGTATATTTGGTTTTGAGCTCCGGGGGATCGGGTGAGTTTTAGGTTGGTGTCGGGGGTGCTAAACTTACAAATTTCTGGTTTCGCTGTTGTATCTGGTGTTCAGCCTTTTCCTCTCTGCGATCGCGATGTAAAGAACGCGATCGCGATGTTCAATTTGGGAAGGGGGTCAATTTTCTCTGCGCGATCGCAAAGAGCTAGGTGCGAACGCGGAGCCTTGGGGTTTTAGCTCTAAGCGAACACACCCCTATGTCCGCGAACGCTTGGTCTTCTGTGGGGCTGGGGTCTTGGTAGCGGGTGTTCTGTGCGAACGCGCTCTTTCGTTCGCGATCGCATGGGTCCACGTCCGGACTCTCTGCGATCGCACTCTTCACTTCGCGATCGCGTAAGTCTGAAGTCCAATACCCTCCGCGATCGCATAACCTTCTCCGCGATCGCGTTGGGTATTTTCGCCCAATTATTTAAAATACCCCAAAACAGAATGTAATACGGGATTTCACATTTTTCTACTACCTTTTTCTTCTCCACACCTCCTTTGGCCATTTTTGAAGAGCTTCATCACCATAACTTCATAGGCTAGCAATTCTAACTTCATTTTCCTCCATTTCCCTCAACCTTTGTTAGATTCTAGGCCTAAAAACATGAGATTTAAGGGTAGAAATTGGGGGTGTTGGGTAGAGTTAGGACTTTTCCAATTTTTGGGAATTCGACCTCGTTTTGGGGTCCGATTTCAAAATAAATTATATATTCGGGCTCGTGGGGGAATGGGTGATCGAATTTTGATCCGAAGCTCATGTTTGGACCAAGCGGGCCCGAGGTCGAATTTTGGTATTTTTGAAAGAATGATGGGAAATGTATAATTAGACTTTGGGATTGAATTATTGAGTCATTATTAATATTATTGAGTCGATTATGCTTAGATACTATCGTTTCAGAGTTGGATTCGAGAGGGAAAGCAGTGCTAGATGCTTGATTTGCACTTTTGGAGCCGAGGTAAGTGTTTGGCATAACTTTAGTGAGGGAATAGGTGTTGAGTCGTATGTGTTACTTGTATTATCATGTTCAATGTATATGTGAGGTGACGAGTACCTATGCATTATTTGTCAAGCATGCCCGTGAGTTTAATTGGTGAATTACATGTTATTATTCCAATATTTATTGTGCTTTGAAGTGGTTTCCTTTATAAAGTTGTTGAATTGCTGAGAATATCATTTTAAGTACTTGTGATATGATACTTCAGTCGAGAACTCAATTCATTAAGTTATGTACTTCTAAGATATTGGTTATAGCTTGTTCCTTTGCCGGGCATTGTTATTATTTTGGTTGATGTCTTCCCCTTGCTGGGTGGTTTTTGAAGCGAATTTCATATTGTTGAATCCCTTGCCAAGTTGTTATTTGTTTGCTGATTTGGGTGAGGAAGAGTGTAAAGCACGAAGGATGATGCCATGTATTAATCTCATTCATTTCATACATTGCATAGTGAGGAAGAGAGTAAAAGCACGAAGGGTGATGCCGTGCCATTATTTATATTGCTTTCATTTATACATTGCATTGTGAGGACGAGAGTAAAACCACGAAGGGTGATGTCGTGCCATTAGTTATATTGCTTTCATTTACGCATTGCATTGTGAGGATGAGAGTAAAATCACGAAGGGTGATGTCGTGTACATTTTGTTTGAGTTATTATTTCCTGTTTTCTTGGTTCGTTTTCATTATCGTTTGTTCAGTTATTCGTATTTTCTTCTCACTTGTCGCCCCATTACTTGTCCCCGTATTACCGTGCTTAATTGCTTGTTCCTTGCTACCTTCTTTGGTATATATTATAGAATTGTACAGGTAAATTGTTGTTGTCGTGTCTAGCCTCGTCACTCGCCGAGGTTAGGATCGACACTTACTCAGTACATGGGGTCGGTTGTACTGATGCTACACCTGCACTTCTTTATGTTGTGCAGATTACGCAGCCGGACCCGACAGACATCGTTAGAGGAGTATCCTTCAGTCCATTTCTGGGTTTGGTACTTAAAGGGATTTCTTCGTTATTGGCTATTGTTATTTAGATTTGTTAAGCTTCCGTATTTTATCTCAATTATCTAGTCAGTGTTTATTACTTTCACTTGTTAATAAATCAATTCAGTTAACACGTTGGCTTTTCCAGTGGGTGCAACGTTAGGTGCCATCACGGTCTGAAGGTGGGATTTAGGATCGTGACATTACTTTACTGGGGTCGAAGACACTACCGGCCTGAATGACTTGGAGATTTCCAGGAACGATTTGGGCGAAGCATCGAGTCTCTTCAATGAGGCGCAATAAGCTCTGAATCGGGCAAGACTTAACTCCTCTCGTTGATATCACACTTGTGTTTATTTCTTCTTTTCCTGTCTAATTTCCTTTCTTCTTTCTTTGAAGGCCTCGGTAATCCATCAGGAGGCATTTTCAAAATCTCGAGCAAAGCTGAGCCGGTGCGAGGCCGATCTTCAAGGGATTACAGAGGAGAGAAATATCCTTAAACATCTCAGTGGGCAAAAAGAAGAAGAGATCAAGAGTCTCTAAGTTGAGTTATCCGTGGCTCATAAAGAACAAATCGACATGATCGAGCAGGTAATGAAAATCTTAGAAGCTCATGGCATCGGCTCGGGAATGATGGCTAACACTTCAATCTCACAGGTTCAGTAGAAGATCGAGATGGTCCAGCAGTTTCTTGAAGAGGTCAAAATGGTGGAGGCGGAGACTTTGGGGTGGAAGAAAAATATGGACCGCGTTTACTCAGAGAAGGAAGATGCTCGAGCCCAATTGTCATTAGCTGAAAATCAACTTCAAGTCATGAAGGAGAAGATCTTGGCACATGTCAAGAAAATAAGGAGCTCAAGGCTCGGTTGGCCGCCGAACTTGCAAAGGCCAAATTTGAGGCTGAAAAGGCTAAGGCCGATGCGGAGGCGATCGTGGCTGTCTATTGATCTAATGCTAAGGCTGCTCAAGCCCAAACAAGAGAAACTGTCGAGGCTGCCCAAAATCAAGCACATTGGATTTCCGAGCTCGCCAAGTGCCAATATAGGAGGGAAACCCTCGAGGAGATCCATGCTCGACGTTTAAATTTCAGTGAAGAGATAATAAAGGCCAGAGAGCACGAAGCCGATACTAAGGCCCTGGCCTCCTCAGATGATGATGACGACGCCAGGAGCGAGAGCGGCTTCGAGAGCGAGGGGGGAGGGGGGACCCCGATGGAGAAGAAGCTGCCCCTGGAGAAAATTAGGAACCTTAGGATTTTTCACTTTTGATATTTTGTGTAGGATCTTGATCGGACCTTGTAAATATTCTCATTTATATATAAAGATCTCTTTCCTTTCTGACTTGTCTTTATTTCATTTTCTCCATGTGAAAAATTTGTTCCATTCATGCCTTATGAAAATTTTGCTCATAAGTTCGAGGATTAGGCAATTTGATCGAAGCCAGACTAGTGTAGTTTTTATAATCGAGTGAGTACTTGATCGAATTCGAATTAGGGGGATCCTTAGGTTTTAGTTGAGTGAGGATGATTTTTTGAACTCAAAAATAAAATGGCCCTTAGGCTCTTGAATTAGGCCGATACAACCTTAGTAAAAAAGAACGACTTTTCCCCCTTTTAGGCTTGAAAGGCTTATTGTTAAATCATATAAAATCTATTATGCCTTGGCATGAAAAAGAATTTGTTCGAGAGTTTGAACAATTATGTACCCATTAGGGTTTTCGAGGGTTGATATTATCGAGACCCTTTGTTTCATAATGCCTTAGCATGAAATAAAAAATTTGTTCGAGAGTTCGAACAATTTTGCACCCATTAGGGTTTTCGAGGGTTGATATTATCGAAACCCTAAGTAATTCAGTTGCGGGTAGTCTTTTTAACCAGTGTATGAAAATATTTGAAGGCCTTTTTATAACAGAAATCAGACGTCTCCGAACCGTGTTAATTTGGTCGTAGCCCTTTTTAGCTTGGGATTTGCCTCTTGGGCTTGTTTCCCCGTTACACTTCGAACTTGCCATGGCCTATAAAATCGAGGGTTGCCTTTTCAATGTATTACGATCTCGAGGTTTTAGTAATTCGATCATGTTGATTTTTTGGAGGGCAGTCCCCAAGTGTGGAATCAGTTGTTCGAACTTTAGTTGTGATCGGACCTTAAGCCTGTTTCCATAATAGATCAAAAGTATGAAATTGTAAAGCAAAATATTTCTAAGGCATGAAATACTTGGCAAGGAAATTTACTTCTCTTAATTGATGATTATACATGCGTACATGTTTGATGTTAGGGCTCGAGTAACCTAAATGGGCACGGTTCGTTCGACCGTTTGGACCTTACAAAATTTACCTATCCATATCCTGTAGACACGAAGTACTTTCCTTGTAACAAAGTTGACATTCGAGGGTGATGCCCCCCAGTATTCGAGGTTGATTGTAAATAAGCCTCGAATACTGTTGAATTGATCTAAGTTAGCACGAACAATGGTTTCCTCATTAAAAACCACGCCGGAAAAACCCATTTGGGACAAAAACCGGTCTAAGGGAAAAGGAGTCCAACGCGTGATTTCAGACCTAAGGACTTTGTGTTGAAGAATCCCTCGATATCTTCGATCAAACACCTGCAATTAGTTAATATAAAATATAAATAAAAATGGAGAAGGACTTACCTTAGTAGTAATATCGTTTGAGGAGTGATATGTTCCAATTTTTTGGTAATTGCTCGCCGTTCATCATGCCGAGCTTGTAAGATCCTTTTCCGATGATATCGAGGACTTGATATGGTCCCTTCCAGTTCGGGCCAAGTTTTCCTTCATTTGGGTTTCTAGTGTTGATGGTGAGTTTTCTCAGAACTAAGTCCCCAATTTTAAAGTGTCAAAGATTGGCTCTTCGGTTATAATACCTTTTGATCCGCTGTTTCTGTGCGGCCATTCGAATGAGGGAGGCTTCCCGTCTTTAATCTAGCATTTCCAGACCTGTATTCATAGCCTCGTGATTTGACTCTTCCATCGCATACCAAAACCTAAGGCTAGGTTCCCCGACTTTGACCGGGATCAGAGCTTCGTCACCATAGACTAAAGAGAACGGTGTTGCCCCCGTACTGGATATCGACGTTGTGCGGTACACCCAAAAAACCTTGGGCAGTATTTATGTCCATTTTCCTGTAGCGTCGGTCAATTTTTTATTTAGATTTTGAATGATATGGTGTTGATAAAATCCTTTTAATATTGTGGTCTTTGGAAAATTTTGTCACTTTGCTGCCGACAAATTGCTTCCCATTGTCGCATATGATCTCGGCAGGCATCCCATATCGACATATAATGTAGTCTCAAATAAAGTCTATGACTTCTTTTTCTCTGACTTTCTCGAAGGCCTGTGATTCAACTTATTTGGAAAAATAGTCAGTCATAAACAAAATGAATTGAGCTTTCCTAGGGCCGATGGGAGAGGGTCGATGATGTCTATTCCCCATTTCATTAACGGACATGGGGATAAGACTGAGTGGGGTTGCTCCCAGGATTGGTGAATCATCGGTTCATGCCTTTGACATTTTTCGCACATTCAAACAAACTCTTTTATATTCTTGATCACGCTCAACTATGTCTTGTAGAAGACTAAGCGGGCGTTGCAAATATAATCCTGG